>JAGDQP010004387.1:0-57433 GCA_022664845.1 Lepisma saccharinum
AACCCAATTTCCAAATCATTGAAGGTAGAGAAACGAAATTTTCAATGAAGGTGTATGACCAAGAGTAGGTTACAATAAATGGGGCAAATCTTCCCTTTGGGGGTGCAGCCAACCGTGGGAGGGTGAAGATGTACTCCGTGGTGGTGTAGTGCTGCAGGGAGATTTTGGTTAAGATAAAGGAGGCGCATCCTCTCAAAAGCACTGAAGTTGGGGGGCGAGCCCCGGCTCCCAGCGAAACTTCGAAATCTACCTCAGCCTGTAGGCCTACCGAAAGGGATTTTTTGAGCTTGACAAAGTTTTGCCTTCCGAAGTTTTAACCTAACAAAGTTTTGGCTTGAAAATGTTTAGAACATGAAGTTTCGACTGCTGGTTGTGTGATGTCCCTAAAACACATAAACAACACTGTAAACGGATGTGCTTATATACTTTAATGTGCATAAATTCTGTGGAATCCTCGCTGAAACAAATATATCTTAGACAACTTTCTTTACAAATAAAAATATACACCATGAACCTGTAAATATTCTTCATCATCATCTTCAAAACTGCGAAATCATATAGCGTTAAGTTGATGCCTACCTGGGGCGCATTTTTGCTCGTATGTGGAAGATATAGATACTTAGGTATGTATGAATTATAATAATGCTTACAATGCTACAGTCAACTGTGTCGAAAGGTCCAAAGCGTATCCCAAACAAGCATCGTCTGAGTCGTGAGACATTTCTGTCCAATACGCCCCTGTCCATGATAATATGGACCCTGGACCCTGTTCTGGTGTTCATCAACTCCATTGGTCTGATCAATAACTCTTTCCTTATTTTGCAGAAAAATGGGAGATGTTTCTTGAATGTCTGACAGTTCTTATTTACTGTCGAGGTATACAACGACACACAATGCATTTCTTCCTCTGCCATTTTGTATTAGGTATTAGGGGTTTCGGATCTTCTGATAGGGATCCGAGTTTCGAATATCGGGAACTTCTGATATCTGTATATTCGGATCCATTTGGATCCGGATCTGGCCATCCTTATTTTGTATCTGCATGAGCTATTGGCTTCCTACTGACAAATTTTTGTTCTCTGGCCCAGAGACGCTTTTTGTCATATTTTTCCTAGTAAATGTCTTCGGGAATCCTTTATTTTCTATGGGATTTCCGTGCTCACTGCTTTCACACTTGTCCAATTTGCATTTTTCGACAGAGCGTGCTTGACTTCTGTGGCGATTTTTTGGATTGCTAGCTCACTGGCTTATATTTGGTGCGAGCTGTCAATACCTGATGGAATATGTGAATGTGAACCCGAATAAGGTAATCTCTATTGAGGACTTCCTTGATGTTAGCAAGCGCCAATGATCTCACTCCAGGTGTAAACATACATTAGTAATAAAAGCTAATACAGGATTACAAAAACTTAATGTGTAAATTGTATTATTACAAAAATGGACAAAATCATTTGAAATCGACGTCTTTCTGCCAAGTAAGAAATAAACTTAACTCCAAAAAACCTGAAGCTTTCATTGGCAATCTTCGGTTTTTATGAAGGGTTAGCTACTGTTCAAAAGTAAAACCGAGTGGTTTGCCTAATTGTAGATTGTACTTGCAAATTATTACTTGCGAATATAGTCCAACGGGAAGTGCACTCCCGATGTCCGGGGAATTGGGGTTATTATTAACGTGCTTAATGACGCAATTACAAATTATTATCTTTTCGTATTTAACGGAATCATTGCTAGATTTTTTCCCGCAATTCCAAACAGCCCGCGCGAATTTCAGTTTTCTACCTCAACGGGAAGTACCCTATCGATACCTGGCGCTTGGGCCGTGTTATTGGACTTCTTAACGGGATAATTGCAATTTAATGCGAAATTCCAGTATTTCCACGAATCTTCAAACCAAATTTCAGCTTTCTAGGCCAACAGGAACGAGAAGTGCATTTCCGATTTCCGAGGTTGTTATTGGACTATTTAACACAGTAATTACATTTCCCCCCACAATTCTCCCACTTGCCCACAAATAGTTTCCAAATCAGTGCTTTGGCTGACTTCATTCATTTCTCTAAATAACGAAGTACTGACTATATTAAAGGTTCAGTTAGATTTGATCAAAATCGAATTTAGCAATTTGTACACTTTGCATACAAATTTTATACACAGTAAAAAATAGCTGTGTTAATTCAACACAATGCGGTGTCCCAGCGTGACTACCACTTTTGTGTGTTAAATCAACACAACACACGGTGTTGAATTCGGTACTGGGATAAAAAAAAGTTACGGCTGCAGCTAGATTTGGACATGGGTTGCTCTATCAGAAATGGAGAGTCTTACCAACTTCGCTAAATGGTCAGACGGAAAAAGCCCTAGATTGAATCAATATAGAGGATAAAAAAATGTTGCTGAACCCCAAACACACACAAAGTTACTCTAACGACTTATGACATGATTTAATCACTTTTCCATTGGTCAATTAGGGATCACAATCCCCATTTATAATTTTGTTGATTTTCTGGAACTTTTTGCCTCTTTCAATTTTTCGGAAAAACACATTCTAACCGAGATTTAGCCATTCCGGAACTTTGGACAAGCACTGTATAGAACGTTCCTCATGCATCTACACTCTCCCAGCTACTCATTGTTGGTTATAAGGACGAGGCACTCAGGCAGAGACTTTAGTTGAGTAATCTTCTGCAATCGTGCGGTGCGAAAGAATCGATGGCACACTGACTGTCAATTTCAACACTTAACATGTATGTAGTGTACTTCTGTTGTGAACAGACTGAAACGGATCGTTCGGGTCAAGTTTTGGACCGCGCTACCCGTTTTATGCTTGGGATCCGCCCTGACCCGGAGAATAAAGTGGAGTTTTCATTTATTTTCTTATTATACACTGTTGCCTTTGGACAGTGTTTCTTTCATGGGTAACCGGAACCAGAAAATCTCCACAGCACAAAAAGTACGATGGCGAAAATAGCAAGTTCATTATGGTTCATTACACTTTATGCAGGAAATAATGCTTTTAACACTCACAATAAATAATTTCACACTACATATATTAAGATACGTGAGGTCACTTCTCAAGAAATCTCACAAATTATACTGTATATAATTGATTGACTCAAACCACGATGACAAGACCAGGTCAAATCGGGTCATCATCAGGCCTCCAGGGTACAGTCAGTCTGTTCATTGGGTCAAGATCCAGTCACCGAGGTAATTCTGGTAAAGACAGGGTAAACTGTGGCAAATTTCGGACGGAGCCAAGCCGGGTCACCAAGAGTGACCCGAATTCAGCTCCGATCGCACTCCACGATTGCTGAAGATTACTTAACTAAAGTCTCCGCTGTGGTGAAGTGCCTGGGCCTCATAACCAACAGCTGGGAGAGTGTCGAGGCGAGAGGAACATACACAGAGAATTGGCCGTGCTGTGGTGGTGTAATGGACAGCATATCCAACCGACAACTGGGAGATCCGAGCTCGAGTTCAGGTCAAGTTTTCTGTGCTAATCCTACAGAAAATTCCCTTGTGAAAAATAGGTACTAACAAAAGAAAGAATTGTTGTAATGATGTGTTTGGTATAAAATTGGAGCTAATGTACAAATAAGGACTTTGCTTCTTACTCCACCAAAGGCAAAAAAGTTAAACTTTCTAAAGATAGCACATCCCTGCAAAAGTCTTTTAATATTATATATACATTGTAGTGTCATCTATGCTATGATACATTCGATAAAAATGCTTTGTTCAAAAGCGATCCAGATAAAATTAGTATACAAAGTGAACAAATCGCAACATTTCATTTTTTGAAAAAGTCTCAAATAAAATCTTTTCCTTGGCTGGTATTTTCGTGAAACTGCAGACTTTCAACCAGCTTGAATATTTGTTAGTAATTCTCTTCAACAGCTAATTGAGAACAGAATAACATTCCAGGAAATGGGATTATCATGAGATCAGCATTTGTAAAAGCTATCTACTGAATTTACAAGGAAGTCTATTCTGATCAAAAATTCATCGGCGAAATCGACCTTGAAATTCTCTTTGCATGGATATGCCAGAAATGTTACTCTTTCCATTCAACACGTTGGAAGCTGTCAATGTAAATAGAATAATACTTTCGTCCTGATAACAGCATCGTGTTATAATCCTGTGTTTTAGTCTCATCTGTGATCTTTCACTACTATTTAATACTGTTGAGTGACGTTCTACAGTACAAGAGATTTTGCCAGGATCTCGAAACTGGAGATGCGGGTTTTGTCGTTTCTCGTGCAGATTATTTTATTTCCGCAACAAGGAACATGTCTGGGGTGTGGAAGGGAAGCTAGAAAAAGATCTAATAAACTACCTGTTTAGTACGTATTTCGTTTTAAGTTTAAATTCGTTTTGACCATTGTAATTTGAAATATTTAATATATCTCAGACTCTCAGTGATTATAGTATGAATAACTTGTCATCATGAAAAATGTCTGGCCGAAAGGGGAAAACTTTCCTAGGCAAGAAAAGAACGAGATGTGGTGAATAAAGAAACTGTGTTCAAGGGAAATGCAGAAACTCGCTCTGACACTGCTTGAAGTTAAAGGTCTCCAATTTACTTCGTAATGAACTTCAAATACGATGGCCCTCCTACTTCAAGAAACCTTCTAGAAGATTCAGATCAAAGTACTAATTTCTATGTAAGTTCAGATCTTTTATTTCGGCGCATAGAAGAACTGAATGGAAGTGTGAAAGCATACGACTTTGATCGAGTGTCACAGCCACTGAAGGTATGAAACTCACGGCGAGCTTGAACTTTGTCAGTTCCAATATTGATAGTATGCCCTGCTACATGTCGACTGACTACCAACACCAATCAGTAGCCACCGTTGCATGAGACCGAGAACTTTCAATTTGGCTCTGAATGGCCGAATGCAAACTTGAGCAAAAGCAGGTTTAGAAGTGAAACTAGAAAGTTTGGCACACTAAAAATTTGTCGGCAAACGAAACAAGAAAACATTTATTCGCAATTGAAACCAAATTGATTTTCTTCTTGTCAGTGTTGTATCAGCATGCTCTTCCAACAGCTTATCAAGTAGGCCAGGTATGTGTAAATAACTTAAATCTTGACCTGACTCCCTTTAGAAATGGTGTTGGATTCTGAGCGATATAAAGTTTATCCCAGTTTGGTCTCAGCTTCCTGAAGCCTATTCATGAGGTTTGCAGGAGTAAGAAAGGATGTTACTCTTACCAAGTAACACTTCGCTCTTTTGAATCCAGAATGGCGGAATGCGACACATATCCTGAAAGAGCCAGTCCTAATTAAGATGCATATGGATTCTCAGTGCCAGTCAGCAATGGGTTCGGAAGTTATGGGCCTGTAACGTTAACACAGGAATCCATAGGAAATATCACGTCTAGGCATTTCCTTGACGTTTCTTTCTGCTCACCTTATTTAATATACTACATAGAAACTATACAATCTATAAAGCACGAGAGGCAAGTGGAAGATAGCATTCAAACAGACAACAAGACTGGATTTCGTTTAAATCAAAGGATGGTTATTGAAAGCACGTTGGAAACATTTACAGATGGTTACTTCCGTATATTAGGCTATGAGTTTGTTCAGCACATGATATAGTGTATTGCTTTATGTATGTCTTGAGACATGTTAAAGTCTTGTTTAAAACTTTCATTGCCTATCTTGATTATTATATTCAGCCATCTATAAAGCCTTGAGATATATTCTAAAAGACCAATAAACCTCTCTTAGTATTTTCCAGTGGACTAATTATTCAATCTCAAGTTCTTTTCCAGGAAGTCTTGTATCCATATACATGCCTTGTTACTTGATAAAGCCTTGATTCTTGAATTATCATTGGACGATATCAAAGGATTTAGTCCCGAAATATCTTCTGCTCTATTCCAGTTATTTCCTATATTCAAGTTAGCAGAAAGAGACATCAAGGAAATGCCTAGACATGGTATTTCCTATGGATTCCTATGTTAACTTTACAGGCCCATAACTCCCGAACCCATCGCTGACTGATGCTGGGAATCCATATGCATCTTAATTTGGACTGGCTCTTTCAAGATATGTGTCGCATTCCGCCATTCCGGATTGAAAGGAGCGAAGTGTTACTTGATATACAAATTTCCAGGCGGGACTTTCATGTACACTGGCATGTGAAAATTACAAAAGTATGTGAGTACGACATATACCAGTGACGACACAAAGAATGTGAAAGAACTTTACATTTATACACATCTACGTTACATACAAAAAGCGATAATATATAAAGTGTGTCCATTATTTCATGCAACTAGCATTTTAATTTATTTAGTACCGAAGTGAGAATAATTTCTTCTACAAGTACTCCTGTCTTATCCATAGAATAGACAAGCATGTATATTGTTCACAGCCACTCAGCGTCCTAATTCTACAAGCCAAAATTGGCCAAAACACTGCATTACATGATTCAAGCAAGTAGTCATTCGGTGTACACATTTATTTTCGTAGATGACATTTTTTATATACGGTACCTAACAAAGTTAGTAATTTTTAATGTGGAAATTCGACATCATAAACCCAAAAATATACGAAAAGTACCCTTCAAACATAACCATCCATCAATAAATATAATATCGGTTATTTTGGCCGCCATTTTGAATCCTAAATGCTGAAATTTTGAGCACTCGGGTGAAATCGAATCTAAGGATCTAATAACACAAAAACAAATGGAAAGCACCCATTAAACATTAAAATCGACCAATAAGTTAAATATCGGTTACTTTGAACGTCATTTTTAAAACATTGCCGTCATCATTAATTTTAAAGGCTGAAATTTTTGGAGTTACATATCAAATCGATTCTAAGGGTCTAATAACCCAAGGACGTATGAAAAGCACCCTTTAACATTAAAATCGATCAATAAATGTAATATCGTTGATATTTGAGTCAATTTTAAAACATGGCAGCCATCTTGACTCTTGAGGGCTGAAATTATGTGTTCTGCCTGTCAAATCGATGCAATGGGTCTAACAACCCAAGAACAAATGGAAGGCACCCTTTAAACATTAACATCGATCAATACATGCAATATCGGTTATAATTCCCGTCATTTTTAAAACGCTGCGGGACAAATCGATTCTAATGATCGAACAAGTCTCTGTCCCAAAAGAATTGCTTTCTTCATGAAATGCTGTTTTCTTTCGTGTAGACCTTGAACTAACGTGAATAGAGTGGATTTCGAGCGCTCGAAACACAAAAGCAATTTTCTCGATCAAGCGGAAAATAAATGAACAAAATCTATTCGGGCTCGAAAGTCCTGAAATGTTCCCATCCATATTTTATCTTGTTTGTTTATCTTGGTAAAGCTTACTTACAACGACAAAATGTGATCTTAAGTGCTTCTCATAGTATAATTTCGACTTCAAAGCTGGAATAACTTTGAAAATACGAATATAATTGAGTTTATTCGTGTCATTTAGGCAAAGGCTCAGGCCGGAGTAGGGTGAGGGAGTTGATGTTAGAAGGTACTCGGCCCAGGTAACTGGTATGGCTGAGGATAAACCCTAAAAACTTCAGTCAACATAGCCAGCCGCTGAGACCGTTCGCAAGAACTTATTGCTAAGCAAATGCTCTACCAACTGAGCAACGGTCGCTCGGTTTTATTAAGTACGAAACAGCATGTACTATTGTCATGATCTCACAAGTAAGATTAAAATACGTGGAGGTTTCATCTCACACTGAGCTTGAATCTGAAATCAAAATTTTGAATGTTTTAAATTTCCAAGATGACTTCAGTACAAAACTTCATAATTTGAAAAACTCATCACATTTCCATGGTATTTCATTTGTAGAATGTCTTTCTCAACTCCTTTCAAGTGTTTCAAGCATACCATTGTCATGCGAGTAACTTATGTCTATTTAGAAAATAATAATAATAAATTTTCAAATGAATACTCATTTCAAACAATTTGTACGAAAAAAGTAGAAAATAAGTTTGTTTATGCATGACTAAAAAGAAAAACATGGGACGCGCTCTCATACATACTCACTTCATAAATTCTTGAATTGGTGCGCCCCATGTTCTTTTCTTTATAGTCATGCATAAACAAAATTATATTTTACTTTTTTAGTACGAATTGTTTAAGATATGTCTTTAAAAGTTTTTTTATTATTTTCTTCGAGTTATTTCGGTGTTCGGATAGTTTTTCTCAAGCTAACGATTTGTGACCCCAATCCTAAAGTGTTCTGCAAACAGTCAAACCCAATATCGTTGCAGGCTAGTATTTATTTTAGGATAAAGAAGTCAGTATTAAAAATATTTAAATATGCTTTTAAAATATACAAATATATAGAGATATATGAAAATAACAATGGAATATTGTAATGTCAACCGACTTACGTCGCTGTGCAAATTTTCATCATTGTATAACGTCGGGAAATGAGTTAAATTAAAAGCCTGTAAAAATAAAGATAATATATTTCGGCAACGTTGCATTACTCATTCAGTATTACTGTATGACGAGACCAGAGTTATACTATACGATATTTCTTGCAGCATTTTCCAATCTATGTACAATCGGCTGTCAGAAAACTATTCCATGTTGTATCATCCAAAGATTGCAACACTCTATGACATGCGTGTTAGCTTTTGTTTAATGTGCTCTTTCAAAACATGGTATTTGGTATCTGGTCTATCGTGGTACTATTTGAAAAAAAAACAACATAATTTTATACTAACTTGGCAACACTGGATACCTTATGACAACACTGTGGATGGCAATGGATAACCCGCACACTCTACATTAAACCGTGCAAGTTTCATTTGATTGGTCAATTAAATATGAAGATATTTAATTAAATATGTGAATGTTCCCATCCGACCTCACGGTCGTAATAATTTTAATGAGCCATAACTTGGAGATTTATGGCCATCAGCAGCTACAACTTTGCCGAATGTCATACCATGTAGTGGACTATCGAAACCACACTTCAGATTTTCTAAACCCGTTTTACAGTTGGGAAACATTCCTTGTTAGAAGCAATATTAGGGTTCTGCTGAAAGCGGCAGAATCTTCAAGGCAAGTTTGGACACTATAAAATTTATGCGATCCCTTGCTAACATTTCATTAGTTGTTGCTCCCGATACTAAATTTTGGACCATTTTCGTTCATTTGTTTTTGTTTTGTCTTAATGCAGGCTAACACCTAAAGGAAGGTAATTAGAAAGTGATATTAGTATTCAGAGATCTTGATTTGTCAGGTCGTTTCAATTCTGGTGACCTATTGCAACCTTCTCTTATGGTAATTTTACGCTATTTATCCACTTAGTTTCTAATGCAGGCTATCTCCTAAACCAGCGTTTCTCAACCCTTTTCATACAGTGATCCCTTTTACCATGCTTTTCTTGTTTATAAAAAGTTCTTTCCTTTCATTCTGTATGTATTGAAGCCTTCAGGAGGCTATTTAATACACACACACACACACACACACACACACATATATATATATATATATATATATACCCCTCGCGGCCCCCACACTGAGGAATCCTGGCCTAAACGAAAGTAGGTAGGACTACCGCAAACTTACGACAAGACAGTCGTACGACTATTGTACGACTGTAGTGCACGATACAAGACACTTCGACAAAACAGTTTTGTCGTGATACCCGCGCACACTGGGGACAGATCTGTCGACGGGAAAATTTGAACAGAAGTATTTTAGGAATAGCATTCTTGTAAATCACTTTGGTATCCAATATCACATTTTGTGGTTACCAGAATTTTTAGTCTAGATGATGACATCGAGGTCGAGGTAGTATGTGGCAGATTACAGGTTACGAAGTTTCGGATGATATCCATGCCTTCCATTGGGGTTGATTAATTGTCTAAACGTTGTTTGAAGTATATGATATAAAAATTAGGATGCAACTGTCGCAATCCTAATTGTATCATGATTTGAATTTAAATGTTAAAATAATGATTGAGAGAATTTTAGGAGGGAAAGGGGGGGGAGAGGAGAAGGGGAGATGGAATTGTCTTCTGTTGCTTGTGTAACTTAATCACATAGTTGAAGGTTCAGCTTGCTGTTTCCGTACTTATATAAGTCAATTGGAGATGAATATGAAATGGTTAATTAGGTGGTGGATGCGGCATTCGATGTGTGAGTCGTGGTGGATTGACTGTTCCAATTTGGTTTATGGAGTCATGCAGCTAATTTTGAATGCGATGCCAGAAAGATACAGTTAGTTGATTGATGAATTCAGATAGATATGGTAGGTCAAGATCTTCATGAAGTTGTTGTATTTTGGTGTCACGTGTGTGACCAGTGATAATGCGAGCAGTCCGATTTTGAACTCTTTGTAGAAGGTGTCGATGAGTTGGCGCAGCGTGATTCCATGCTGGTGCAGCATATGTTAGAAATGAGCGGACCATCATGAAGTAGATGTGCAAACGTGTTTCTATGGAGAAAACAGAACTGTGTAGCAGTGGATATAGTGCTATTACTCTCATTGTGGCTGTTTTAGCTGTCGATTGCAGATGTTGTCGAAAGGTGAGCTTACGGTCCAAGTCAACTCCTAGGTATCTGGCATAATTTGAGTAATTTAATTGATTATCGAATAACGTGAATTGTTGAGCTTCATGAAGTCTTCTTCGTGTAAAAGGAACTACGTATGTTTTATCAGGGTTTAATTTAATCCTCCATTTAGTGGTCCAATCCTCAAGCTGTTGTAAGTGAAGTTGAGCAAATAGTTGTGCATATCGTAGGTGTTTGTCAGATGCAAATATAGCTATGTCATCAGCAAAAGTAGCTATTTGTGTTTGAGGTGTAGTTGAAACATTAGCAGTACAAAGATTGAAAAGTAATGGTCCTAATACAGAGCTCTGAGGGACACCAGAAAGGATTTGTCTGAATGAAGATGTTGATCCCAAATGATACACGAAGTATTTTCTGTTGCTAAGGCAATTTTGCACTAGTCGGGTTAAGTAATGTGGGAAATTTTGTTGCATGAGCTTGTAGACAAGGGTAAAATAAAATAATGGCTGAGCAAAGCACTACAATTTATTTTAAAAAATTAAAATTTTTGTTTTTAAAATTTTAATTTTTTTAAAATAAATTGTAGTGCTTTGCTCAGCCATTATTTTATTTTACCTTTGGTATATAAAAGCAAAGCTTTCGTATGGAGAATATTGTAGACAAGACCATAACGCCAATCGCAACACCAGATCCTACTTGCTTTCCACATAACGGAGCGCGCCCAGATATTTTAGACATTGCATTCATCAAAGGATTACACATTTCTGATGGGCCTTTCACTGTGCATGCTCTGGCATCTGACCATATCCCAATAAGAATTGACATACATCAACTAAATTTACAATCTCCACCGTCATTACCTCCAACTTATTCTGTAAACTGGGACCAATACAAACGCATTATTACAGACACCACCAATACGCAAATAAAACTCAACACTCTCACTGAAATAAACAATGCCGTTAATTTGATCACAGCCAATATTAAATCTGCAATACGCATCTCTACCAGTAAAAGCACGTCTATAAACAAAACTACAGACTTAATTACCCCAGCGCAACTTCGCACACATTTTCTCATAATGCTCAAACGCTGGGCACGGAAAAAATGGCAAACCACTCGAGATCCAAGATGGAAAACTTTATGGAACAATTTCAACATCAAAATTAAAAATAGACTAAAAAGACAGCAGATTCAGACATGGGAAACAAAGCTCAAATCACTTCAGAAACCTAACCATGAATTTTGGAAATTGGCTCGCTACTTCTCCAAACCTCACAATGCAAAAGCAATTCATCCACTACACGGACCAAATGGACTGGCCTTTACTCCTGAAGATAAAGCTCAACTTTTTGCTGATCAACTTGAAAATCAATTCGACCTAAATCCAGAACCATATCATGAGGATACAATTCAACTCGTTAATAATCATATCAACAATGCTCCACTAGACAATCCGTTTGACCCATCTGACCTCTGCACTCCCAGAGAAGTACAAAAAATAATAAAAAATTTTCGAGGTCGCAGTGCCTCCGGACCTGACCAAATACCACCTGCAGCATTAAAAAATGCTCCAAGAAAATTACTTGTCCAACTGGCAAGATTATTCAATGCTTTACTTGCACACAGTCACTTTCCAGATGAGTGGAAATTTGCTAAGGTTGTTCTAATACCTAAAGCTGGTAATGGTCACAAATTTCCAGTCAATCATCGACTTATCAGCCTACTCACTACATTAAGTAAAGTATATGATCGCATTATTCACCAACGTTTGCAAACTCATATAGATTCTCATGAAATCTATCCGTCTCATCAGTTTGGCTTCAGAAAAGGATTTGACACCACTGCTCAATTAGTTCGAATTATTGAATATCTGACACTCCAGTTTAATGCTAAGAAACATACTTTTGGAATATTTTTGGATTCTTCAAAAGCCTTTGATAAAGTTTGGCATGATGGTCTTGTCTACAATATTCTCCATACGAAAGCTTTGATTTTATATACCAAAGGTAAAATAAAATAATGGCTGAGCAAAGCACTACAATTTATTTTAAAAAATTAAAATTTTTGTAAACGTTTTCGCCGACTACCAAAACACTCGGCTTCCTCAGACACACTAAAATCTGTGGATTGTAGTGCTTTGCTCAGCCATAAATTGTAGTGCTTTGCTCAGCCATAATTTTATTTTACCCTTGTCTACAAGCTCGTGCAACAAAATTTCCCACATTACTTAACCCGACTAGTGCAAAATTGCCTTAGCAACAGAAAATACTTCGTGTATCATTTGGGATCAACATCTTCATTCAGACAAATCCTTTCTGGTGTCCCTCAAAGCTCTGTATTAGGACCATTACTTTTCAATCTTTGTACTGCTAATGTTCCAACTACACCTCAAACACAAATAGCTACTTTTGCTGATGACAGAGCTATATTTGCATCTGACAAACAAGAGTTTGAAGTTCAGGTAGATCTATAGATTGTAGAGGTAGATGTGATTTGTATAATATGGCAGTGCCTCCTTTGATTTCAAGACGATCTGTGCGTAGTATTTGATAATTATGTATTTTTCACTTGTTATGAGGATGTAGATGGCTTTCTTGAAGTAACAGGATATCAATTTTAAGTTCTCGAAGGAAGTATTTGAATTGTTCAGTTTGCGATAGTATTCCGTCTGCATTCTAGAATGCTAGTCCAACATTCCTTTCGCTGCTTTATGATTGTGTGCCATCATCAATCATAGAGAAAAAGACTTCGCAATAATTTGTATTTTCTCATCAAATGATTTGGCAGATTGATATCTAATGAGACCTTGTTTGAGTTTCAAAAATATGTTAGATTTATTTAAGCCTGTGAAGAGGTTGTAGATGTCTTTTAGAGTTGAGAAGAAGTCAGAAAATGATGGAGTGATTTCAGTTTCAGCAGGAGTGTCCGCTGTCTTTTTATTGTTTGAGGTCTGGTTGGTTGAGTTGCGCTCTGTTTTCTGGGCCATTTTGTTTGCATAAGTTGAGGAATTGGTAGTTGCATTACCTGTTGGATTTTTGAAGTAGAAGTGGCAGCCTTTTGATTTGAATTTGTGGAGTTACTATTGCGATTTAGTGCTGCTTGTAGAGTTTTGCAACCTCGATAGTTTGCAGGGTGGTCACCTCCACAGTTTGCACATTTGGCAGGTGTGTCCCTCGTTTTCTTGGGACAATCTTTGGCAAGGTGTCCTTCAGCACATTTAACGCATTTTGGTGTGTTGAAACAAGACGTGCTGGAATGACCTATTTTTTGACATTTAAAGCATTGCAATATTACTGGAGGTTTGTAAGGTTCAATTAATACGGTGTAGCTGAGCAGGTATTTTAATTTAAAGACCTCATTTACGTTGTGTTCTTTGTGAAGCGAAGCTAGGAATAAAGGATAGGGAATCCTCTCTTGAGTGTCCTTATCTTTACCATGCATTTGAGTAACTGTGATTACTGGTATGTTTTGATCTACAAGGTCTTGATAGATGTCCTGGGTTAGTGTATTTATAGGTAATTTTCTTATCACAACCTTCAGTGGTCTATCCTTTTTTGGAATTTTTGTTGCATACTGTAGTTTAGTTTGCTGGCAATAGGCTATGATTTTGTCATAATCAGTAGCAGAGGTGGTTTGAAATTTGATGAAATCATTAGTTTGCTTGATGTGAACTTGATCTTTACAATTATTGGCAAGAGTTCGACTGAAGTTATATTTGTTTTTGATTTCATATATGTAAATTGGAGGTGGCTTTGGAGGTACTGGCTCCGTGTTTGTTTTGGTTTTATTATCTTCTGCTAATGGATCAAATCTATTTGCAATATTGATTTGTTTAGGGCCAGTGTGACTTTTCTTTTTATTAACCTTTTTCGGAAAGGAATAACTATCATGTTCCATTCCAGATCTAGAGTCAGTATCAGTATCATTAGATTGAAGTGAAGGATATTCTTCCTCAGAGTAAATGTTAGGTACATCTTTGTTTGAACCTTTGGAAGAGGTATCTGACATAGTGTGTGCAGATTTAGGAGCTCTCCTAACATTTGGTTTGAAGTTTGTTGCGAAAGAAGCTCGCTTTACAATTTTACTTTTCTGTGTTTTCTTTGGATCTGTAGTTTGATCTGCGTGACCTCGTTTACGCTGAGTTTTTATTTGAGAAGCATATTTCAAGTGAGAATCTACATGCTTGAGAGTAACAACAGAGACATTTGTTTGAGGAGGGGTGGGGTCAGGTGTGAGGGGGGGGCGACGTTTGAGCATCGGCCATTTTTCCGGGAGGAAGTACCACCTCGGCAACCGAAAGTGGGCTGGGTGCAGTACTTCTTTACCTCTTTCAGAGAACTACCGTCTCTCTCTTTCAAATTACAATTTAATTATTTACTTTATTTCGCTTTTTCTGTTACCGGCGAGTGTCCAAGCACTTTCCGTCAACTGATTCAGGCACCGTACAAGGGCAAGAGCTAAGCAACACGCGCTCCGCACGCTTCCGTGTCCTATTACTTTCTGTTGATGACATCACATTGCACGTGGGAATTATATATTCCAATATAACAGTCCAGTTCGGCTGTTATCCGCCGTACCGCAGAGGGCAAGCAGACACACTGGGGGAAAGGAGAAGTGATAGGGCTTCCAAAGTAAGAGACCACGTTCTCTGAGTTCCGTTCCTCTCGAGGAGAAACAGTCGCCCAGGGAGGTTATCCCTCAAGAACGGGACCAAGGTATATGAGCTACTGGTTCCGAGCCTCCGCAGAGATCGGTTGCCCACGGCCCACAAACTGTGGAAAAGTAGTATGAGCTACTGGTTCCAGACCTCCGAAAATATATGGTTCCCCGCGGCACACCGATTGTGGAAAGGTAGTATGAGCTACTGGTTCCAGACCTCCGAAGAGATATGGTTGCCCGCGGCAAACCGATTGCTTAAAGGCAGTATCAGCTACTGGTTCAAGACCTCTGAAGAGAAATAGTCGCCCGCGGCGCACAGATTGTGGAAAGGTAGTATGAGCTACTGGTTCCAGACCTCCGAAGAGATATAGTAGCCCGCGGCCCACAGATTGTTTAAAGGCAGTATCAGTGGTATCATGACACATCTGTGATCGTTGGGTCGTTGTTCTGATCATAATGCTCCTCTCTCCGACCCTCAAGAGAGGTGGGTCATCTAGTTTTTTGTTACAGGTAGACTAGTATGATCCGAAGTCCCTTGAGCGACTCCGGTCGTTCCAGTTGATTCATCGGTGGTTATGGTCGTTTCTTATAGGACTTCTTGTTCTTCTTCCAGTTCTGTTTGTAAGTCTTGCTCCGGAAGGCGTCATTCCTCTGCAATTCAGTCATGGTAGATTCATCCTTAACATCTACCTCATTGACGTTCACTGCTTTCCCTCGGATCTTCCCGTCTGGATTACGTTCTTCGCCTTTCGTGGGTGTCTTTTTGGACTCGAAGCTGTCATGGCTAAGTTCCAGCCTCCGTATGGATTCTAGCATATCTGGGAAAGCCATGTTCCTGACCGTCACTAGCTGTCTCTGGAACACAATAGGCAAAAGCGGGATCAGCAAATTGCACGTCTGGACGTCACTCCTTGATGAATCCAAGTCTCAGATTTTGCTGAATCTAGATGTCAGAAATTGTTCCACTCAACCATCGGTCTTAGGATTAAACGGGATGGTTCTCAGTCTTGTCAACCTAGCATAAGTGAATTCGTTCGACTAATAATGATTTAAGAACAATCGTCGAAACGTCCGATATGAATCGAAGCGATGGATGTTTGACTAATATCAGTAAAGAACTGGATTCTTTAGAACAAATGGCAGAATTTCCAAGAATCTATCTGGGTTTAACCCAACCAAATCGACTTCTCATTCAAACTGAGTAAGGAGTGCTCGTGCCATCATTTCTCCATGAGCCGAAGGAAAGCGTGTAAAGAATTTGAGTTCAGAGAGACGCATCCGGGGTCGTGTCTCTACATTGGCATTCCACGCCTCTTCCTCTTCGTCATGACACCTGCGATGAATTCTGTTACCTTTTTCTGGTCTGTAAGACTCCTTGCTCCTTGGTAATTTAGCTCCTTGGTTGGACGCACTAGTCCGATCGGAGAATCCACTCTCATCTTCCGACGACGACAGTTTATTTCCGTCTCTCAGTCGTGAGTGGTTGTTGCCTTTCTTAATGAAGATTCCACTTTCTACCTCTGCGCAGATAGTCCTGGGCAAACGTAGGTTACCAGTAATCCGACGATCTTCTTGATACGACATTTCCCGGCTGGATTCGTAATGATGGGTAGGGAAACTGTCCGAGTTCAGTAGTGTTTCTTTAAGTACAGCCATTTTTTTATTCTTGCGTGGAAACAGGTCTTTGAATAGATTCTATCTCATCCAGGCTGCTCGACAGAAGAGAATTGGTTTCTTCCCTCGTCTCCTTCACTGCTTCTTCTACTCCATTATACTTCTGGACGGTCATCGCCTCCATCTCCGTTACTCTTGCTTGAGTGCTAAGTTGTTCCACCTGAATTCTGTCTATGTCCTCACGAACTTCCTTCAGCTTGCCGTCAACAGTCCCATTCCTAGACTTAGTCGAAAATTCTTTCCATGTCTGCTTTCAGTGCTGCAGTAGATTCTTTACATCTGTTAGTGACCTCGTCCACTCGTGACTTGATCTCAGAGAGATTAGCTTCCATCCTTCCTTCAAACTTTTGCAACTCATCGCGCTGCTTATCCAACTGGCATTTGACTCTTTCAAGCAGTTCTATACGTGACTCCAATGCGTCTCGTGTCTTTCCTAAGTGGCGCGTTATCTTCTCACTCAGATGCCGTGTCACTTCCTCTTTCACCTGCTTACTCTGAAGAATAACCTGCTCACTCACCCATTTACTCTGATGATCCATCTTCTCGTTTAGCTGTTTCAGCTAAGAAGCCATCTTCTCATTCAGCTGTTCACTCTGATGATCCATCTTCTCGTTTAGTTTTTTTTATTTCCTTCCTACTTTCTTCTAACTGGGAAGCCATCTTCTCATTCAGCTGATTACTCATCTGCTTCATTCCTTCAAGCAATTGTTCTAGAATAGACAATTTAAATGTCTCTTTTTAAATCATTCCTGCCGTGCTATCAGGTTTTACCAGTGACCGATCTCCTCTTTTCACTCCTTCCAATTCTTTTTTGTATATGAGTCTTCCTTTACGAGTTCTCGTGCAACGGGAGAGGTTGACGTAGTCACTACAGAATCTTGCACCCCCAGAAAGGCTTTCGTTTCCTGCACTTCCGAGGGCTTTTGATTTTCTTCTTCGTTAATGCACACTTCTGCTTCCGAGATTTTTTCTTTCTTCCCTTCATTCACATTTAGATGTTCTCCATCCAGTACGTCCACTGGTGGTATCGTAAACGTATCGCCTGAACTGACTATCTTAATATAAATCTTCTATACACTCCACAATAAATAGTCCACTGAATAGGCACTTCTCTAATCTCTCACTAGATGTCTCTAAGTCTCAGAAACTTCTATAGAACAGTCCGATTCGGCTGTTATCTTCCCTACCACATTGGGCAAGTAAGACCCACTGGGGGGTGCTGCCAAGGTAAGAAACCACGTTCTCTGAGTTCCGTTCCTCTCGAGAAGAAACTGTCGCCCAGGGAGGTTATCCCTTAAGGACGGGACCAAGGTATATGAGCTACTGGTTTCGAGCCTCCGCAGAAAATCGGTCGCCCGCGGCCCACAGACTGTGGAAAAGTAGTATGAGCTACTGGTTCCAGACCTCCGAAGAGATATGGTCGCCCGTGGCACACAGATTGTAGAAAAGTAGTATGAGCTACTGGTTGCAGACTTCCGAAGAGATATGGTCGCCCGCAGCCCACAGATTGTAGAAAGGTAATATGAGCTACTGGTTCCAGATCTCTGAAGATATATGGTCGCCCGCGGCACACCGGTTATAGGACGCTCAGGAGTGTAGATTCCGTGCATCTAGGTGAGAAACGGCCGTCCATAGCTAATTTGCAGGAAAAGGGGGAACAAGGGAATAATACCCGCACTGCTATACAACGCCGCAAATTCCACTAATTGTACTAGAAGCAGTCGCTTGCCCGATCACACAAAGCAGAAGAAAGAATGTTCAATAAAAATCACGTGACCTGTCTAGATGTTTGCTTTATTGTAACGAAAGCAAATTCTACACTTTGTATCGGTCTAACGGCCAGTTGCCTGTCGTTCGGTTTATACAGAAGTCTACATTGAACTTTGATGGCTACTGATTTTATCCTTCAAATAATTATACAAACAAATGTTAGTTATTAATGAATAATTCACGACATTATTCTTTCTTGGTTTATAGTTAATTGATATTAAGAGTTTATTTAAAAAATATACGAAAAGTGACAAAAAAGAATTACCAAAATTGTCCTACGCGCACGCCATCATTTGGACTACTTATTAAACATGCAGTACATACAGTAAACGCAATGCTGTAACCGGGCTACTCATTTAACACTGTTATACCAATGGGCACGATTGGAATTATTTTTTTCCAATGGACCCTTGATTGAAGGAAATCCATAGAGTGAAGGTAGAACTTCTAATTTCTAATCTTTTTTTAAAAACACAAAATTGTAGATTTGTTCAATTTTGGGTTATAAATTGCATTGTATAATAATAATAAAAAGAATTCAAGGAATAATATTTGCATTTCGCCTTAGCAATTCTTCATCATATATGAATAAAAGTTTACAACAATAGTGAAAATATGTTTTGTTCTTGAAAAGTAATAAACAACGAGGTCTTCCGAATACTGCGAATTCTGCATTTTTACAAGTGTTTCCTTTTTCTGGAAGATGATCTTCAATTTGAGACAGTCGTACTTCGTCAGGTACACCGACAGTTCCCCGTTTGTGATGAAAAAGTGACTTGCTCCTGCCAAGGATAGAATCCAATATAGACAATTGTAAACAATGTGTCACTCACGATTCTTTAACTATTTCAAATACTGCGTGGTAACTTACTCAATTGCCGTACATCACAAAATATTTTGTAACAATAACAATAATAATATAGTAATAATAATTAGATACGGTATGCAAGTCTTATAATTATACTTTAGAAACGCTAGTTAAAGCAATCTAAGATTTTTCTAAAGAAAAATAAGAAAATGCTAAAATTTCTGAACATATTTTCGCAAAACTGCTAACATTTCTTAAAATATCATATTAAACCCTGGTTACAAGGCAGCTAGACGAACAGATGGAAGGTGGACGACAAATATACTACATTAGATTCCTAGAGCAAAGAAACGACCGAGACGACGTCCAAATGCAAGATGGGTAGATGAAATCAAGCGTTTTTCAGGAGCTACATAGATGAGGATAGCAGCAGACCGAGATATGTGGAAAGAAAAGGGGAAGGCCTTCATACAGGAGTGGATAGAAAACGGCTGAATATAATGATGACAAGGAAGTGAGCGCTTAAAGAAAGACTCAATTCTTCGCAGCACTAAATTTGTATTGCGCTACTGGACAGCGTATTATTACAAACAGACCAAACTGAAATAACAATAATAATAATAGGATAGCCTATATAACTACTAAATATCAGTTTTAAGGTTTTTTTGCGTTCGTTTGTGACAAAGTGAAACGTGCTTTTTGAGTGGCGTTATAAGAATGGAGAAGACTATGTTTACAACGATTATTATCCTCTATGACCTTAAGCACACACACGTACGTAGTACATACATAGAAAATCACCCAGACACCCTTCATTCAGCGCTCATCATTCTTTTTAACCAGTGTGCGAACTAAATTCCATGGATGTGGAAATATGCGAGAGAAGCAGTTGTATTTATTTTCCAGGCTAATATGACTGACTGTGTGTCTCGCCCGGATGCAACATCCGTTAGGCCTATCTGTTATCAGTGCGAGAGGAGTAGGGGTGAAGCTCTTCTTGTTTGTAATGCCACTGCTAGAAAACCTTGGCACAGTGATGGCGTGCAAGTAGTACCAAGAAACTAATCATGACAGATATTAGCACTAGTTGCAAAGGCCAAACAGTAACTACAAGTTGGTCGGAAACGTTGCTAGTGCGTCGCTGTAGTTAAAATATTTGCTTGAATGTTTCTTTCTACAAGTTCTCAAAATAGTATGAGTATACTTAAACTATTTTCTTGGGATAATCATGAACAGAATGTGGTTAAAAAGAATACTGAATTTTGTTGCTCTTTCGTCCATTCTTTATGGAGTTTACCTCATGACTTGGACCAACAGATTCGCAAATTCACAAAAAGGTAAGTCTATTATAGAATAGAATCCTAATGTGAATCTTGCTACTGTGTTACTAATATCTTACAAGGAAACCTTCTCTGCTGTCATCGCTTAAACTTAATAAGAGGATTATTTAAAAGTACTTGAACAGGAAAGAAAATAGACTCGCTTTTGTACCCGATGAAAAGAAACATGTCAGATTGTCAGTGAAGGTCAGGGCTAAGAAGGAAAAACAGAAAAGCATCTTCAATGTCGCCTTTCTTTTCCAATGAACGATGTAGTTAGTGTACTAATTTCTCTCGTGCGAGTCTAGAGTTCGGTTCCACGTGACGTGTAATTATTTTCTATAACGATGGGTGGCTGGGCTATAAGCATCTGAATTTCGTCACAGAATGTCAAGAATCAAAGGTGTTTTCTAACAAATTTATAAATATGTGAAATGTACAGATTTTTCTGCAGCTTCCGGAAGGAACTAACTAGTTTTTGTTTGATTTCTGTTTTAAAAATAACAAAAAAATTGACAAATTAGTGATTTTCTGAGTCTTTAAAAATTAAATTTGGCAATTTTTCAACTTTGCACAAGAATTTTATACAGATCATTTTTAACACATTTTCCCCTAAAAACGTGTTTTAAGTGGTTACAACGATGCTCTACCATTGCAATCTAAACTTCAATGCTTTTGTTGCAGTAACGGGAGGAATCAGTTTTCTGTAGCTTTATTCGAATTTTAAACGAAGTGCATTACCTTAAGACTTTTACCCCTCAACAGTAATTTTTCCGCTGTCAATGAAATAGCCTTTCACAATTTCTTTTACATATGATCTAGACCGAGTATCTCGAATATACTCTATCTCTGACTGATTATTCATCATATTTATAAATGATCATAAACTGTTTGCACGGCGAAAGAGGAGTCTCTCTCTCTCTCTCTCTCTCTCTCTCTCTCACTATTATTTGCTGCTTACCTGATAACCTGCTTACTTGGAAAGAGTTTGTCGAATTTCCATATTAAAGTGATCTCCTCTCAAGAGAAAGTTTCAAGAAAGCGTCTCCATATTCTTTAACTTTCTTGATAAATTGGGACAATTAATGCAAGCTTAGCAAATCAAGCCAGAAAGGTTTAAACAAGGTTGAATCAAGCAGTCTGGTTTACAAGAATCAAGGTTGAAATAGCCTTGACAGGACAAGAAAGAAAAACATAAAGTACTTTTTACAAAAAAATAAAAATGTTGTTCTGGGTGGGAATCGATACGAGAACCCACGACACATCAATCCGATGCTGTAGTCACCAGGCCACGGAATCACACGCTAAATTTCCAAGATTTAGCTAGATTTAAAAGCTATTTGGACTTAGTTCATCAGATCGCAAGAGACGCCTGTAGTAATAGGGAGTTCGTGAAGGTTAGCTTACTGCGAAGTGCGAAACAGTCCTGGAGCGTGATGGGACTGCATCGCAATGAGACGACAGTGGAAGTGCAAAGAATCAAAATTGAAATACATTTTCTTTGACAAGCTTCCTCGCATAGCTGCCTCTTCCAACAAGCTTGAATTAGATAAGGAATATTAACCAAGCCACTTATGTTGTTCCAACAAGTTTATTCGATGCTTGTTTGTTAAGTTCAACACAATATCAAGTTTGACAAGCTCAAAGTAAGTAACTGACAACCTTGTTACAAATTGACATGCTATTTGGGTATATTCGCTCGCTAGTATTAAGTAGTTATAGATATTTATATGAAATATTTGTATCAAGAACAACCTATAGGTTATAAGTCTATAGACTTACGTATATCGAGATAGAATGGTTGTTAAGAACCTAAAACAGTATCTAATTTCCCTACAACCGAAATGGCAATATTAGAAAGAGAGATTGTAGCACATTCCAAGATAACAATTCTAGAAACTGAAACTCCCGTAAATGCAGAAGAGGTAATCCTGGTGC
Organism: Lepisma saccharinum; assembly: GCA_022664845.1. Classification (NCBI taxonomy): domain Eukaryota; kingdom Metazoa; phylum Arthropoda; class Insecta; order Zygentoma; family Lepismatidae; genus Lepisma; species Lepisma saccharinum. The sequence goes on from JAGDQP010004387.1 coordinate 22,678, forward strand.
CGTTGAACTTGTCTCATGACCTCAAACAACATAGTATTTCAAGTCGTCAAGGATTTTAGTTTCCGATCATTCATACACACACATGCACGAGAATTTTTATGTATATAAGGATATACAATATATAGTTTTGTTCTAAACACATAATTCTAAAAAGTGAATGAGAGGAAAATTTCGTTCGCACTCCACTCTACTTCGTTCTCTCAAAGCGCATTCAAATTTGAACCTCTGATTCTACGGTGGTTTCCTTATCAGTATTTGGAGAATTTCTTCATCGGGCTTTTACTCTGAATTTGGCTGTACAGTATTACAGGTTTTTGAGACAATTTTACTTGAGTAAGTGACTGTTATCGATCTTTTGCATACATCTGCAAAATAATAAATTTTCTTCAAAAGAGTTTTAATTAGTAGTAATGATGACTGGTGATAGTCACTCTAACAAAGTATTATGACGCCAGCCCAGCAACCCAGGTCACATCGGCCCGAAGGCGCATTTGCTCGGCGAAAGTCGGGCCAACGGGCGGGAAAACTTCGAGTTTTGAAAAATCCCGACAATGAACCGACGTTGGCGGGCGGGGCTGGCCGGTTCTTTGCCCCTATCCCGGCAGGTCGTGGGACCGGCTTCAGCCCGGAAAATAGCTCGACAAGCAAATGCTCCTTATGAATCAGCTCCGACCTTCCCCCAACTATTTCCCGACGGCGGTCCGAACAATATCCCCGTCTCGGTCGGCATTTAGCTTGCTGAGGGTGTTCCTCATCTTGTTTAGCATAGATTTCATGAAATTTGATAGAGACTTCTTGGTGGATTCATCTTCGTCCACATTATCTGCATAATAAAATAAACAATCCTTATTAAGTTCTCTTATTTAGGGTCACTCAAGAACAATCTATTGAACTATACCAGGCTTATTTTTCTTGATTCAAAGATCGTACGTGTAGACAAAAGTTGAAACGTGGAAGGAAATAACGCGACGTTTTAAAAAACAATGAAACTTCTTTCAAACATTTTCGATATGCAAAAAGGAATGCAATATTTTAAATTATCAGTGCGTTTTGAAGTATCTGGTAAGAAGTTGATGATATGGAAATACAGGTGTTTTCCCGCTGATTGATATTTTGCAATTTTATTTTTCTTATAACGTGAAGTGCGGATATCTTACATTTTTTTTTAATATTTTTCTGTCTGCGAAATTATAATTTAGCCAATATCCCTCTCGATATTGCATTTCTATCAATAATCTATAGTCATTATTTTTCACTTTTTAGTACATATTTTGATGGTGTTTTATTATCTTTTAAGTTAATTTCATAAAACAACGATTTTCGCATAAAATCTTTGACAAGAGCAATGCAATCATTATTGTGCATCAATTACGTTATGTGTTTGTCGGTGAGTTTGTTAGTGAGTTTAGTCGCCACTGTTAATCGTTTACTAAGTATACTATAAGAGGTTGAGCACGAGGATGTCTTCTACAAATGGTAAAAAGTTTAATCAAAATTGCTTCGTTCACTAAAAAATTATGGCGCGCAGACATAGGGCAAATATACATACTATCAAATGTTCAACAACCAACAATTTTGTTCGACTTTCAGCTATGTTGATAGTGCATCTCGAGAATAAAATTTTAACAGAACTCCTAATAAACAATTCCAATATTGAAACTTCTTTTAAAAATTCATAATTTATAAAGTAACTTTAATAATAATATCAACGCTTGACAGTACAATACATCCCATTACTAATGAAACTATATTTTTTCAGTACATGAATAAACAATCCCAGATGCTAAGGGTGCAGAGATTCACCTGATTGCACTGCTTTGTGCCTATCTGCACCTTAATTCGCTAGTTTTCATTGCCAATAATCTAATAAAACTTAATGATGGTTTGAATTCTAAAGCTCTATGGACCACGGGGGCTTAGTGGTCGAGCGCTCATCTCTTATGCGCGGACTTCCTGGTTCGATTCGGGCTCGTGCCATGTGGGTTTTCTCGGTGTTCTCCCGTTTCCTGAACTTCCTTCATTCTACCAATTCTCCCATCGTCGTCCATTCAGCCTGAGCCAAAGTTGCATAAAGGTCTTAAATAAAATCGAAACTCCATACAGATTTGCAACGAAAATCGATTGCAGTCGAGAACTAAGTCGAGAGTGTTCCACGTTTTCTAGGTACAAGTTTTCTTTACGTATTGACGGTATTTTATTTTCGCTGTAAAGAGAGAGAGAGAGGTGTCAAAACAGTGCTTAACAGACCATCATTTCAATTCAGCTGGTAAAATTGTAATCGACACGAAACTAAATATGCTTAAAGGCTTAGATCACAGTTGCTATCTTAATATGTCTTTTGATTAATTTATGTGAGAATGATTTATTGTCTAATCACTTACACGACTGTCCTATTTACAAGTCATAGTGACAATCGGCACGGTGAAGATGACGTTCTAGGGACGGGGCCTATAGTTTAACGTGGGCTCCGAACCACTTATTTTCTCACCCGGATTCGAACCCTTGATTAGAAGGCAGCGAGCGTTACCACTCACTCACAGGGGACATTGTCTTATGTCTCCCTGAAGACATAATTCGCTCAGTATTTTCAATCGGTATTTCTATCGTCCTCTCACACATATAATAATCTTAATGGTGATGCTGTAAGCAATAGAAATGATGAAATAGGGACACTGTGCATTGACCAAATTCAACTAAAGGAAGTTGAAAATGCTATCAGAAATTTAAAATCGAAGACGACAGTTGGTTCTGATGGCATACCCTCATATGTAATTAAGGGATGTGTTGATATATTTAAATATCCCCTATTGATAGCATTTAACTTATCCCTAAAAACATGTACTTTCCCCGACAAATGGAAATCTGCCCTGATTTGTCCTATCCCAAAATCTAATAATAGTAGAGACATTAATGACTTCAGGCCAATTGCAATATTACCAACTTTTGCAAAAGTATTTGAACAGATCTTATACAAGAGAATTAGTAATCATATTCAACCAGTTATCTCAGCTAAGCAGCATGGCTTTGTTTCTCAGAAATCCACGGTAACAAACTTAGCAGTTGTTACGGACTACATAGCAAATGCGTTCGATGAAGGCAAGCAAGTTGATGTGATTTATATTGACTTTGAGAAAGCATTTGACAGAGTTAATCACAATATATTACTGGAAAAATTAAATCACTATCACTCCTCACCCACTGTGATTAGGCTTCTCTATTCGTACTTAACAAATCGCAAGCAAACAGTTGTCTAGAAAGAATACAAATCATATGAATATTCTGCATTCTCAGGAGTTACTCGGGGTTCGAACCTAGGACCTTTATTATTCCTCTTATTTGTTAATGATCTTCTTGATTATGTGCCTGATAATGAAAAATTGTTATTTGCAGATGACTTTAAAAAATATATACAAAAGTCAATTTATCGGAGACTGCATAAGGCTTCAGCAAAGTTTAGATAATATTGCAAACTGGTGTGCTATTAATTAACTTGGAGTCAACATAAGTAAATGTAAAGTATTATCATTTAATAGAAATAAAACCACTCATCAATTTGATCATTCCATTAATAAAATTGTACTAAACAGACCTACTGTAGTTAAGGATCTTGGTGTCAGTTTTGACTCGAAATTGACTTTTACCATACACGTTACAAATATAACAAATGAAGCCTTGAAGTTACTAGGATTCGTAATTAGGACGGGAAGAGAATTAAACAATATATCAACATTAGAAAAAATGTACTATGCTTATGTTTGCTCCAAGGTAGAATATGCTTCTTCTATTTGGAATTCATATCAATTGAAACAATGCCAACAATTAGAGAAAATCCAATCAAAATTTCTTAAATTACTGACTTTTAAAGAAACTCGAATCTATCCTGCTTATGATTGTTACAATGCAGTAATTGAAAACTTTAATATTCAGAGCTTAGAACAAAGGCGCAACATTGCTGATCTGTTATTTCTTCAAAAAATTGTTCAAAATAAGTTAGATTGTATGGATTTAGTTTCAACATTACAGTTTCGTGTCCCATCATCTAAAATTCGCGTTAATAATACTGGTCTCTTCCACTGTAAAAAGGCAAGAACCAATATCTTGATGAGGTCACCAATCTGGAGAATTTGTACTATATATAACAAATTATGTACAGATCACAATGATCTGAACGTATGCTATATGTCGCCTAAAGAATTTAGAGATGCAATTGTCAATAAACTCTGTACAACTACGTACTTTGTAAAGCTCAACACTATAATCAGGCCATTGCCTGTTGTGTTGTCACTACATAAATAAATAAATAAATGAAGTGAAATTTTTAAATTCTTTTGTCACGTAATTTTTTCTTCGTGAATATTTTGACTCTTCGAGTTTCGTAAATATAGTTCCTTCAAACATTTGAGTAAATAACATGAAATACCATTTGTCCACAGAAAAAAAAAAACATATCATCCGGCTGTAAAATCGTGTGCTTTTATAAACTATAGTGAGTGAAGATAAACATGACAAAGGATAAAGTGAAAACAGAAGCTTTCTGAGGAACATTAGACTAGTAAAACAATTCTCATGTAAATCAATGAAAGAAGCAATACATCGAGATGACGGAGGTGATCGCCGTGACTAGGGTTTTCAGAGCTTTGTCAGTTTCCTTATGAGGGCTTCTCGCTCCAAGCCCCCTATTTTTAACATTTTTCAAAATATTTCAAAAACTAAGAGTACTATCAAAATTGTAAGTTCATAGCGCACTAGAACTTACAAATAACTGTGAAATACAATGAACAGCGATCACGAAATCTTGCCGATTAATGAGTGATGAGACTTCAAGTAAATAATGACGTTATAATCTCTGAGAACGTATCACTCATCAATGAACAAGATCTCGAGATCGGTGTCCATTGTATTTCATAGTAATTTGTAAGCTCTAGTGCGCTATGAACTTACATTTTTGATAGTGCTCTTAGTTTTTGAAATATTTTGAAAAATGTTTAAAATGGGGTGTTAGAGCGAGGAGCCCTCTTAAGGAAGTAAATTGTCAATCTTGAAACAAGAAAGATGTACGCTACAAACTTTGTGTAATGCAATTTCCACCAAACTTTAAATTCGTGTTCTGGTACAGCGTACTTTCCCAAAAGGCTCAAATTTCGGATCCCGAACGGTTGTGCACGTAGCAGCTATTATAAATTTCAGCATAGAATGGCCTTAGTACTGTATCTAAAATGTATGAAATAAATGAGTTTCTAAAAATGAAATTAAGTTCTTTAAACTTTTATCAAAACTTTTTGTATAAATTATTTTGATTTCATATTTCAAACAAGTTAGAGCTGCGATATCACTAACAATCACAAAGGCTCCGATCTCTTGATAACATTTTAGCCATACAACCATTATTTTTTATTTAAAAAAGACTGGCAACACTGACTACTGCAATGCTTAGGTACGGAAAAACTCACAGTACTTTCTCTTGTGTCGAATAATGTTTATGGCAAGTTTGGCGTAGCTAAGTCTAAATAAATGGAAACAATTAAAATAATTGACTATTTTTAAAAATAGGTTGGCAACATTAAACAACTCCATTAATGAAGACAGTTCTAGTGGCTCTGAGTTAGTCTAGTTAAGACCTTTCGAACGACACCTCAGGCATCTCTCTTCACCTTGTAGTTCCTGAGATTTAATTTCTAGTCACGGACGGACGGACGGACACCATGAGCGGGAATAGAAGGTTCCTTTTACTATAGTTTTGCTATCAATGGACCTAAAAGTAAGAAGTGACAGTTGGGAACCTTCGCTTTTGAACTATAGCTTTTACTTCTCTCTGTACAAGTAGGGAACAATGAAGCCAAAAATAAAGACTTTCACTAGTTTACGAACAAATAAATATGTAAACAATGTGTACAAATACACAATAGTTCCGCAATCAAATGTTTTCACACATGAATGGTGTTGCCTCTGCTGTAAGGTAGTGCGACCCTGACTCCGTTCTTAGATTGATACTTATGGGATGGCTTAGGGAAGAAAGATCTTTTGTAGAATGGCTATAAAATTTGCATTGAAACCATGAACAGTAAATATGTATTCTGTGGTTATTTTTTTCTGAGCAGTGAGACAAGTATAATGCCTATCATTCAGTCACTGTGTGGAAACTTGCTCTTCAGTGTATCTTCTCTTTATTAAGAAATAAAACCTGCGGAATTTTTTGTTGTTAACGGTCCTTCATTATCATAATAAACACGTGAATTAGCATATGCGTAGGTGGTCATACCTTGGTGTTATTTTCAGTATGTTGTTAGTTTATACACTAATTTTTTCTTCTTTTATAAGCAGTTAGCACCAATGGCATGGCATTCAAGTATTTGACATTTGCTGTATGTTGCTATACCGCTACAATTGTTAGTTACCACATCTTCGGTTGATTTGCTGTAGCTCGGTGCTACGCTCTTCTTCCTGACAGTCAATGTTGGATCTGTGTACTATTGTAGGTGGAACAAATACTCTTTCTTTTAACCCTGTTACATAGCCTACAGATTCTATTCTTGAGGGAACAAACTGCATTGTAACACAAGCTGATCACGGTAGCCGAGTGGTCTGAGGCGTCTCCAAGATTCTGGCTTCGAATCCCTGCGATCAACACTTGTGATTGGATCTCTCTACAGAACTCATCATTACATCTTCAGCATTACAGAAAATCATATCGTATCTTATTTTCAACATAAACAACATAGATGTTGTATGCAGCCTATGGAAACAGTTCATTCTTTCCTTATGTAAAACTAGAAACATTACAAAAAGCAACTTACAAACCATTAGAACCAACAAAACAATTACACAGTAACAAACTTACTACAGTGCACCAAAAGTTTATGACAAATCTCCCATGTTTAACAAAAGAAAATGTACATAGGCCTACAGAATTGTTTTTATTTTCGTTGACATTGCTGATGTTGGTAGATATTGCGTAAATTATTTGGTATTGCGCAAGTACTGAGACAACAATAAAATCGAGAATAAGGCTCTGGTACTCAATTTGATAGGAGACTGAGTGCACCTCAGAGTGCAAGGCATGGGAACACTGCGAGAAAAGTATCCAGTGCCCTGGCCTGGATTTGAACCCGGGCCGCCCGATTCGTACGAATATTATTACAAATATCAGAGTATGATCCTAGTTCCCTATGTAAAAGCAATTTGTAAATGTCTTTAAAATGCCAATTTTGGAAATCTAAATTGTTTATAATAGCAAGTTATTTCGATAAGAGTTTGAGTATTTTGTGTTTCCAAGAAAGTACGTTGACTGGTGCCTGCGTGTCAACGTGTTCTAGAACAGGCGTATTTTTTTTTTTTTTTTTTTTTTGCAAGATGGTGTTTCGATGTAACAACAGATGGATAGTACAGTACGGTAAATTAAAATAGATTGAGCCTGAAGAGCAATATTTTTCAGGTTCAGATCTCCCTGGTTAAGGGGAAGGTATAAATTGTTTCTGTACAGTTTAAGAATTTGATGTTTATATATAAAAAACATCCTATTGCATTTATTGATCTGCGCTAAGGTTGATTTGGACAGTGGAAACAATTGACTGATATACGTACATTTGCTCACAATAAAGCAATTTATGAATCTAATGCGGGGAAGCAAATGTTGAAAACAGTGTTGGTTTTTTAGTAGATCTTGGACCGCAATTTGAATAAGATGTTGTTCATTTAGTTTTATAGTGTCAGGGATATTAGTTGTCCATTCTATACCTAATATTCGAATTTGGGAGACTATATTATGCTAATATTTTGAAGGTCAGCAGCTATTTTTTATCTGTTGGCATTAGATGGATCTTGGCTGCATTTATTTATTTTTTTGATTCCTGTGTAACTGAAGGATTGGACTATACCAAATATTTTAGAAACTTCTTGTTTATTTTGAGCTATGCAGGTTAAATCATCTCCAAGTATTTTAAGGTTGGAGTCTAAGAATTTTATACCCTGAATGTTGTCTTCAATGTTATTTATTAAAGGACAAATAAAAATGGCGAATAGGGTTGTGGAAAAAGAACAACCTTGGGAAACACCTTGTTCTAATTTAATTTTAGACAGAGCTCGTTGATTTACTTGTAATTTCGTGTAACGGTGACTTAAAATGGACTGGATAGTACTTATGAGCTGAACTGGAAAATTTAATTTGTGCAACACCCTGTATAAATATTGATGATTTATGTTATCGAATGCCGAAGCTAAATTTAAACTGAGGATGACAAGTCTGAAGTCCTTTAATGTGGAAGCTAGGTGTAAACTTTCGACTTAATTGCATAAGCATGATAGCAGCATTGGGGGTCCTAGCCCCTCCCCCTGGTTTACATTGATTAAGTCGGGAATATATTGAGTAATTCTCGTGTTGAGTAAATTAGACAGGATTTTATAATCCTAGTTGTATAAAGCTATGACTATATTTACTTTGGGTATCTTTTTTACCACCTTGATTGGTTTTTGGTAGCAGAATTCCTATACAAGTGACAAAGTCATTATTGATATTGTTATTATTGAGAATTTCGTTGTATATATCGACTAACCAAGGGGCAATAATGTTTCTAAATTTGACATAAAATTGAATTGTCAAGCCATCATCTCCACCGGTAGCTTGTAGGTTAGAGTTCAAAATTGCTTTTTCAACCTGGATTGACATTCAAGTTGTTTTGCTTAAAACTACTTAAATAATTAGAACGAATTGCTTGATATATTTGTTCACCTTGAAAAGTTTGTTGGTTGTCATCTATATACGTATTAATAAATTTCTGAGCCCCTTCTTTCGTTCCTCTAGAAAATGCATGAACATACTTTTCCATGTATACCGATTTTGGATAACCTGCTTCTAGTAATAATACCTTGGTCTCTATATTGGGTAATTTTACAGTTGAGAGCTTGAATTTGACGTACCTTAATAATACCGTTGGGTCAACAATTAGTTGTTAACAATATTCATTTAACAGCCGATAATATTGTAATTGTTTTTTTTAAATCGACTTTTTTCTTTGGCATACATCTTGGAATTAAAAATAATTGATTTTTTGTTTGTTGTCACCACACTAGTTGACTTCTTTTGACCAAGCAATTGTTTTTTGTTTGGGATTGTTTGCAAATATAATTTATTAATTGACAGTATGTTTCATCTTGTAGTAGGGAATCATTGAATTTCCAATGTAGTGACCTCCGCAAATGGGAGGGATAATTACCTTCAATGGAAACGACTAAGGCCGAATGATCCGAAAATGCCAAATGTTGTACTGTGACAGCTTTGATATTACTTCGCAAATTTTTTCACACATAGATGACATCTAGACGCGAATTTCCCTTATTGTAAAAATAAGTAGGTTCATTTGAATTAGGGTATAAATGTTTATATACTTCTGTTAATTCAAATTGAGCGACAATATCATTCAAAGCTTGTGAATATTTGATAGCAAAATTTACACCTTTTTTCCACTAATGAAATTATTGTCACTAGACATAATATAGTTTTTGTTGTGAAACAGTTGTAGAAAAACGGCAAGCTCGTTATAAATAAAGTGATTTCGTTCCTGCCGGTTTTGATGGCCACTTGGAAGGTATTAAGTGATAAAGTAACAGTCATTACTTTTCACATAATATATTCGGGAAGAACCATGATGATTTTCTTCTTGAATATCATTGTCTACACGAGCGATTAACGTCACTGGTTCGTTTGTTTCAGTAGTATTGTTTCGAAAAAAAAAATTGTTGTAGTTCGGGATGGTTAATGGGTGAAAGCGCTATTTCTTGGACACCACAAATGTTGATCGAATGTAAGTTTAGAATTGTGACAACAGTTGAACTTTTTTAAAGTGGTAAGCCCCTGCCAAGTTAAAAGTGCAATTTTCAATGCCATGATAAAAGTACAAAGAACGTAAACTGTGTGAGCCACATGGTGCACCGCGAAATATCCAAGCGTTCACTAAGGATATATTAAAAGTACGTACCTTAGCTAATTGCTGTGTACAAGCCTACAGAGAGAAAAGCTCTTGAGGGACTTCTGATTTGTTTTGTTTTTATTATTTTTTTTGAATGAAGTCGGCGTGATGATCGCTTACTATTTTTACTTTTACTGATAACACTGGTGTCACTATTAGAACTTTCAAATTCTCCTTCATCAGTTGGTAAATAAGCTGGTACGGAGTTATCGTGTACTGAAGTGGGAATAACGAAAAGAGACTGACTGTTATTTCACATTTGCACTCTTTTCTTCTTCTGACTCAATGGGCGTGATTGATTCTGTCTTGTGTTCAGTAGCTGTTCTTCAACAGAAATACTGTTTAGTTCCTGCGACAATTTGTTTCTTGTTTGTCAGTCTTATTTGATGAAGTAGTTTGAATCACTTCAGTTTCGGTGTTAGTGACCCATAGACCTACCTTGGGTGACGACTGGAAATGTTTCCATACACAGAGGCACGTCACGGGTTGAAGGAGCGGTGAACGAATATGTTTTTTGCACTTTAGTAGGGTAAACTGGAGCAGGGTGGGGACATGCACTAATTAAGTGATCTGGACTTACACAGCGATGGCAGGTTCTTTGTGTTGTTTGTCCCACTACTTGACAACTATGACCGAGAATAGAGATATATTTGGTTTGTACTTCTGTGACATTATTGAAAACTACTAAGCGCTTGCCACTATAAGTGCGAAGTATATGAGTGTGATCATACAGAATTTGAACCACTTTAGAGATAGTACTGTATTTACCAAACAACTGAGCTACTTGTGCGTCGGTTATTTCAAGGGACACTGTTGACACAATTAGTTTGACTTTGGCACTTTCTTCTTCCTGGACACTAAGTTCTTCATAAATACCTTCATCTTTATACACAAGCTTTCCTTGACATGTATTGAGCACTCTGATTTCTTGATTTTGCACTTTTAAAAAATAGATTTTTTTGTACGGACAAAGTTCCACAACTTCTACTTCTAATGGATTCAGTTTAAATTGTTTCACCAATAATTCATGAACTATGTGGGTTTTAGGACGGAATCCTGACTCATGGCAGTAAATGACAATTGTACTTTTCCTCGCCACAAAATTGTTCATACTAACTGCACTGTTCTACAAACATTTAATATCACACGAAAATCGAATTACATTTACAAGACTCACTTAACTGTAGGCTGATTGAAAATCTGCCGGCATTCACTGTTAGGATTGTATGAAAAAACCGAAGTAATAGTTCCACTGGAGCGAGCACAAAACACGTCTTGCTCCGGCAACTGCCACTCACCGAATCCGCCGTCTGAGCCACGGCGACTGTTAATAGAGAAAAGTTAAATAAATAAATATGTAATCCAATATTAGTTTTTATGAATTAGAAGAAATGATATATTATTAAATATGAAATTGATTATTGTGGGGAGGGGTGGTCAAAAGACTCCCACCTAATCAAACTGTTGTGACCAGACATAGTCATCTTCTGGTCAAATGGGGTAGATATGTAGTTTGGTGTATCTTGGTCCAAAGGTGTGGATTTGTATAGCGAACAGACTGGCAGAAGAAGGATTGCAAAACAGAATGTGAGCTTTATAGACATAGAAAAAATAAAGATATCTGAGATGACGACTGTAATGAACCCCTAATTGAAAATCGTTACTGAAAATGAACATTCTCTTAATGCTGTGTGTTGAACTGAGAAAGAATTGACATCCTTGAATGTAAATATGTATACATTACATTTACACGGCTGAAAGCAAAAACATATTTGAAATAAACCACCACCAAATGTTTATGGTGTAAACTTGGGCGAACCAGATGATAACCAGGGACGACGCTACAAGGAGGCTGAAGCCCCTTAAAATTCACCTTAGTCCCCACTGAAGCCCTCAGTTTTGTCCGTATTCTTTATTTTATACATATGTCAACCCAACTTTTTCATGTGAAATATTGTACTCCTCCAGAAGAAAGAAAAACATTGAAGTTTTGATTTGAAGACGTATTTCTTTCTCAATATTACCTTCAAGATATATTACTTGCTACATTCTTTTGTTGTTTTTCCTTCGACGCCCAAAATACAATGTTGTTGTTTTGATGCACCAAAGCCACTGTAAACAACAATATACTAAGGCCCAAATCCTGAAATACCGATAGCACTGTTTGTCTGTAATTGATCTGAAGGCAAGAAAACAAGAACAAAATTATTAATTTTCTGTCCTGCAGTATAATAAAAATGAAAGTATATCAAAAAGTGAAAACAGTACATTGTGTAGGACATTTTGAAAAGAAAGGACATTTCTTAATAATACGCACCCTTTCGAATCACGCAGGACAACCCTTTAAAAAACAGTACTGTCCTGCAAAAATCAGTACGTCTGGTCAGCCTAGGCTAGACTGAATTCTTGAGATGAGAAGGTCCTACCGCTTTCAGAGTTACCAGATTAACAACTGACGAATAAATTGAGGTTACTGAACCCAAACCTGAAATCATTTTCTGTCTACCTACTTTTGGTTAAGGCGCTAGCCTGTGGTATAGAAGAATTTATTGACTAAACTAAATGAGGAACAAAAGTTTGGTTTGAGAGGAGGTCCGCTAAGAAAAGATTCTGGAAATTCCCTTTAGTTTGACTATCTGTTTTTGTTTACCAGGACGTGAAAATAACATCTTTGCTTTTGGCTTTTCCCCCGTTTAGCTTTCTTCATTGTCTGTAATTGTATCAATGAAACGTAATAGATGAGGTTAATTTTGCCGTTTGATGGGCAGAGAAGCTCATTGAGAACAATGCATCAGTATGTATACAGTTGAAGAGCTTCGATTGAAGACGAGCCAAACTTGATTTGTTTTTACATACTTTTCTTTAGTTTCCAATGGTTCGTGGTGTTCTCAAATCTTAAAACGTTAGCTCATTTCCCGACGTCATACAATGATGAAATTTTGCACAGCAACGTAAGTTGGGTGACAATATAATATCCCATTGTTGCTTTCATATATTTCTATGTATTAATATATTTTAAAACTATAGTTTATTTTTAGTAACAAATCCTTTATCCTAAAATAAATACTAGCCCGCAACCACGTTGCGTTTGACTGGTTGCAGAACACTTTAGAAAAAATCAGCTATTACCATATTAGCTGATCAGCTAGAATCACTTTAGATCACTTTAGAAAAGATCAGATATCAGATTTAGGCCTACATAATATAATAAATCACAGCCATATTCAATCCACTACTGGATGAGGACTCTCTCTCCGGAGGGAGGAGATTGGTCTACTGCTCCCACGCTGACCAGACGGATTGGGAGAGGAGAGTCTAATTTTACTCATATCAGCTCCCCAATTGCATCATGATGCTGGGTGGGCACCGTTTCAGACACACAAGCCTTGGGGAAAATCCTTGGCAGCGAAAGGAATCTAACCCGGGACTTACAAACTAGCACTTCAGAATCTGATTTTAAATATTTGTTGAAAATCTTAGCAATGACTGGGGCTTATATAAGCGTTGAAAAAAGTATTTAATTTTGTAATAATTCCTCTCACCTAACAGAAAAAATAAAATAAAAAAACAACAGAAATATGCAGTATGAAATGTTATATTCCTAACAGTATTTTTTGGTCAAACACAATTTAAAAACATAAGGAACAGTCACAGAGAAAAGGAAATATACTTAGTTGTTGTCCTACTTGTTTCGTTTTTTAAAAAAAATACTAATCAATATACACTGCTCACCATTAAAAATGCGACACCAAGAAAGAGACAGCGGATTACTGCAAAATTTGCAGAATATGTAGAGCATGGAAAGATAAACAACTGATTAACACGACAGCTCGGTGACGCATCAGAGGCGCCGGGCATGCCATCTAGGAACAGCAATCGGAGCCAGGCCAGAGAGCCACAGTGCAGTGGTAGTCGACTCTTAGTTTGACCTGAGTGTGTGTATTTGGCCGAAAGATGCCTCGCCGTCGAATGTAGCAGCTCTGTCAGCAGGGTTCCACATTTGATCGCGTAAAAATTGTGGCATATCGCGAGTGTGATTTATCGTTCTGTGACATTGGTGACTGTATTGGACGGACTGCGTCCAGAGTGCAGTGCATATGAACTAGATGGCTTCACGAGGGCACTACGCAACGACATGCCGGATCCCAACAAGCAGGACATACCTCGGGCCCGAGGACAGTCAGATTGTGCGTATGGCTCGCGTATCGAACAGCCACATCTTGAATACTGTACAAGCACTGGCGAACGTTGTACAGCACCCAGTTATCCCACGAACAGTTCTGCGTCGTCTGTCAGAGCGGGGCATATTTGCACGGCGCCCGTTGCTGCGGCTTCCGCTGACTGCACAGCATAGGTATGATAGACTACAATTGTGTCGCGAACGTCACGCACGGAGCCGAATTGCACATCACCTTTTCACACGAATCCCGCTACTGTCTGCAGAATCATGATGGCCGAATTCGTATTTGGTGATACAGTGGTACTAGGTTGGGCGACGCCTGCATCGCCACGTCGTTCCGGCACCGGGTGTTATGGTGTGGGGTGCCATTGGATTCCTTGCCCGTTCATGTCTACTACGCATTGACGGAGTGACCAGCCACGGTATATCAACAATGTGTTGGACCCGCTTGTGGTACCTTTAGTGCAGACCCTGCCGGGAAAAACTTTCCATACCGGGAACAACTTTCCAGCAGGATAACGCTCAGCCGCATGTAGCACGTGATGCACTACCTTCCTGACTGGACACGATGTTCCCCTGCTTCCTTGGCCAGCGCGTTCACCTGATCTCCCACCGATTGAACAAGTCTGGTCCATGATTGCACAACCCCTCTCACGTCAGCGACGTCCCACAGTTACAGGTGATAAGCTGTGACATCGTGTCGAAGACACATGGCTTGCCATACCCCATGAGGACATTCAAGGTCTCATCGTCTGTATGCCTCGCCATGTTGCAGCCTTCTGAACGTCCATGGTGGGCCTACAGAATATTGACCTTCGGCAGATCTGTTCCTCTGTCGCCAAGTTGTCATATATCGCACAGAGCGGTAAGTTTAATCATTTTCTACGTGTACCTTACAGTATTTATCTGACAAATTTGGGACTGCTATATTCTCTGCTTTTTAGAGTTGCATTTTAATGGCGCAAGTTTATTTATATACACAAGGAAAAGGAAATGTGAGAGAGTCTATCTGACTACATCAACTAAAGAAATATGAAACACACTGCTTGCGGAAACAGTTTTAGTTTTCGTTCAATTGTTTCATATTTATTTATAACTTCAGTTGCTTAGAAAGGCATTTTTTACTTAAACGCAACATAGATCTGAAGGATGACGCCACTCGGTGAACTCTCTTCATGGGATAAACAGGAAGGTAGCGGCGAGAACTAGTGATCATTTTGACATTCTCAGGATGAACCTTAGAAAGCTCTAGAACACCTTGGTCAGGTTGAATGGCACCTGGACTGGAACATGTATGCCTCTTCAGTTCCGATTCGAAGTCCACTATTTTAAATATTGGATGGTGGGGGCTGTGCACACAAAAGTGTTAGGAATTCCCGAATATTCTAGAATTATAATCTGGAATGCCATTATCATGATTCCGGAATATCGGAATGACGGAATTTCCAAAAGTTAATTGACTTCGAGCTTCCTAACACCTCTAGAGCACACATTACTTTCTCAGAGCAGGATACAAATAATCGTAAATACTGGTAGAAAGTGGACAAGCAACATAAAACATGAACAAAGTTTTCACTGTCATATTACATCGCCGTTCGTACTTTCCTCTACTTGTTTTGACCAGTGCAGCGGTGCTATCAAGACTGTAGGTATGCAATCAAGACAGGTTTTGAAAAATGTAAAGATCAAAATAAGAAGAAGAATGAGTGGGTGACTTTGAAGAACATGCAATCTACAGTTAAAGTGTATCCACTGACACCGGACTCCAAGTACGGAAAACAAACTCAATGAACTGCTTGAAATGATGTCTCGCTCCTCATACATATTCCTTCGGATTTACATCGTATTTCTCTTTGTTCGTAAATGGATAGGCCTTTTTGGTCTATGAAGCTATTAGAATTGGATGACCAGAGATTCGAAATTCCACGTAGTGCGTTATCCATAGTCAAATTAATGGTTTGGTTTGCAGTGAGCGTAAAGCAAATGGGCTGTACTTCACATAACGAAGCACATTAACTGGTCGGTTATGGAAAACTTGTTTATTCTTCAACTGGCCACACTAGTGTAGTTCTATCTAGTCAATAGGTTTTGGTTTACAAATCGCAGGTCTATGGGTTCAAATTGCAAATATGACATAGCTTAAGAACATTATCGCAGATTTCGGATTGATAATGAGGAGGCATGCAGACTCGAGCCTTGCTGCTGCTCATTCTGAGGTCGTCTAGACTTTTCTTCAGTTCGAATAGGCGAATGTTGGGATGGCATCTCAACTAAGGTCCTGGCCGCTATGTTCCCCACTTCTCACTCCAGAATAGTACGTCATTCCACAGACGTGACGGAACCAAAAAAATACCACTTCGCACATAAGAATATTATTTTCGTGACAGGGGGAATTGGAAGTGGTCCATAAATGCAAATTTTATCGAAATAAATGTTTGCTTCGTAGTCCAAATTGTTGGCTCATTCTGAATATTTACCCAGAAATCCTTAGCTTTTCCCGCGTACTGTTTACCTTGTTGCCCAAAACGGAAATAAAATTTACAATTTCTTTTGTTTAATACTTATTCAGAAACAACATTTGTCTTTGTGTCGGGATTGAGAATGATAGTTTTAGCTATCCCTGCCAAAGAAACCTCACAATTTGCTCATATTCAAAGAAAACCAACCACAGAAAGGCAGGAAGGATAGATATCCTGTCTGCGACCTCGTCGGAGAAGGAAACCACTTTGCAGAACTAACAAATTGAGCACAAAGTTCTATCTCGCAATTTTGTCTCTGCCATGTCAGATTTATTTTGAAAAAATATGTGCAGGAAGCAGGAGAAAGTGATTGTATTTTAAACATCAGTGTGCTATAAACAAATCACTATAAGCAACTTATCATAAACTTTGAGATAAATAAAACGTAGGAAGCGAAAATAATTGTCCTCAAAAACTCACATACCCTGGTTCGGCTTAATTTCCCGTTTTCGTTTGTAATTTCCGTTTCGCGCAACATCTCTAAAGACCTTATCATGTCATTGTTCCACTGGAAAGCTTGTGAAAAATATTTTACATGGTATGGTAGCAAAAAGTGGCATTTAAATATTGATGTAGCCGCAAATGTCATAGCTTTATGAGTTTAAGTTTCAAAGATAGCTCTTACAAGAAGCCCAAATTAGATCTCATCATCCCAATCCTGTGGAAATTGTACTATTACAAGTGATTCAGAAATATAGTCCATGAATTGAGGTCTAAAGGCGTTTCTACACTAAAAATGCAATAACAGACCTGGGTTGTTAACGTGTTTGTAATTAAGTCGTCTTTCACAATCCAATTCAGCATGGTTTGATCGAAGCTTTTTCTTGGTTCTCGTCAGCCGATTGCCACGATGATGTCTTGAACGTCCTCTGTTTTCAGTATTCCTGTTTGTCAGTCTGAAATGAGCAGTGAGCACTTTTCTCTTTACATTAAATATTCACAGAAGTAGCGTCAACTTGAGTGTTCTGTCATCTATCAACGTTGTAGACACCTACTCAAGTCCGTAATGAACGATAAAGATCCTTTCCAAAACGTTACCAGACAGGTGGCCGACTGGTGCAGCGAGAAGAGCTTCAGATAGCTAGCTGGGAGGTCGTGGTTCGATTCCCACTCAGGTCAAGTTATTTTCCTATTTTTCACAACAACAGTACTTGTTTCTTAGTACGGAACTTACGAAAAAAAGCTCCCCAGCAAGTCAGACGACGTCGGTCCGACGGCGGCATTTGGTCGGCCAAAGTCGGGACGACGGGCAGAAAGACGTCGGGTTTTGAAAAATCCCGACAAGGAACCGACGTTGGCGGGCGGGGGCTGGGCGGGGTTTCTTTCCTATGCTGGCAAGTCGGGGGACCGACGACGGTCAGAAAAATGGCCCAACGACCAAACGTCACTTATCGGCGCCGACCTTCCCTCAACTATTGTCCGACCGGTGCGTCCTGACTACTAGTCGGGGCTCCGACTGCGGACCGTCCAAAATCACCGTCTTGGTCGGCATTTGACTTGCTGGGCCTACTTTTAATTTCATTTGCTTTTTCAATATTTTACAATTCACGGAAGTAGGTTAGGTTAGATATATTTCGTTATACACGATTCAAACACTAAAAATACCATTTAACACTAAAAAATTGTTTTGCATCTTCACTGGACTGGATAGAAACATGTTACCCGATGCGAAGCGACTTTTTATTTCTTCCTGGCCTCGATCTTGCTTGTTACATATGCTCTCAAGTATTAAAATTTGTTTACTTTCTCTATGATTTCATTCTAATGTACCCATTTCCTTCATCCTTTGTGTTTCGGCTTGTTATCATAACTGTATTTAATTTTCTCTACGTTCACCTGTAAATCTATCTAATCGCACGCTTCGTTGTTACTTTGTAGTGCGTTTATATCGTCCCGTATTAAATCTGCATCATCCACGTATAGAAGCAGTTGCTTCAGGACATTAAATGTTAGTCCCTTTTGTCCTCTTTTATTTTTAGAATCGCATATTCTAACGCAATGTTAAATAGTACCTGTAGTGGTGACAAAGCATCACCTTGTTTCAAAAAGTGTTGTCCACGAGACGAGATGAGATTTCAGGTTTATCGCCTCGTTTCGTGGAAAACTTGTTTCGTCTCGAATATCGTCTCAAAAAGATGTTCTTGTCTCGTCTCTAGCTGTGTTGTCTCAAATTTAATTTTAAATAATTTTTCGTATATTTCAACCAGACGCAGACGTTGAACAATGAGATTAATCAGATTCGAACTCTGACAATTCCGCTTTGTGCACTTATTCTTCGTCACTTGAAAAGTCATACGAGTCTTCTTCCTCACCCATTGTCAACAATACTTCACTCTACTTTAGCTTTTTGCTGATTGACTCGTGTTTTTCTTTCTTCGAAAAAGGTAAGAAAACACAAAAGTACAAAAACTATATGGTCTCATCATTACACAAAAGAGTCATGATCTTCCAGGAAAGGATGCTCAGTTTGAACTGAACCAGTAAATAATTTAAAAGAGTTTAATATTTATTGTCAATACGCTCCGCACAACTCAAAGGAATACCTTTCCCACTTATACCAAAATACTTTCTTGACAACCTTTTGCGGCAGTTCAATAAATGAGGTTTATGCCACTCTTTCTAATTTCAAACAGTGAGCGCTGCGGTTCTTGTAATCATCGCAAAGGCCCCGAAGGTGCGTTTATAGCATCCCAGACACACAAGCATTCATTTTTATAAGATGAGATAACACCTGCAACTGGCTGCTTAGCGACGGGAACACTCACATTATTTTTCTATTATGTCGAATAATGTTTATGCCAAGTTTGGTGGGGATATGTCTAATGATTTGGAAGCTATTTGAAAAAATGAATCTTAAAGTACCTTGGCAACACCGACAACTGGTGTGCTTGGGAACGGGAAACCCATCGTACTTTTCTATTTTGTCAAATAATGTTTATGCCATGTTTAATGCGGATATATCCTACGATATGGCAGCAATTACAAAAATATGTTTAAAATAGATTGGCAACAATGACAGCTGGAGTGCTTGGCGACGGGAACACCCACACTATTATGTCGAATAGTGTTCATGCCAAGTTTGGTGCTGCTACGCCTAACGTAACGGAAACAATCTGGAAAATTGAATTTTATAAGAATAATAAGTTGGGAACACTAACAACTGTGGTGCTTGGAGAAGGGCATATTAAGTATCTGCTGTATCTTTCTACTGTATCGAGTAATGTTTATGCCAATTTTGGTGCAGATAGGACTAACGTATTGGAAACAATCTGAAAAACTGTATTTAAGCAAAAGGTTTGCAACACTGACCTATTGCACTATTCAACACGGTTCCGTTAGCTCTGAGCTAGTTTAGCCAAAACTTTTCCAATGACACCTCAAAGATCTCTGCACACATTTGCAGTGGTGTTTGAGTTGTGTTTATAACAAACAGTCTGTGACTACAGAGTTTTCCATATACTTTTTACTTCGATTCTATAAACAGTTCCTCCTTTTACATTTTCTCAAGAATATGGTACGATTCGTTGTTATGAAGAAGTAATCTAGTCAAGATATTTAAGGAACACCTATAATTCAATGCTGATGTTCATCAAACATTTAGTTGAGAATTATTTTGATGTTCCGGAACTTACTACTCCTTTAGATATATTGGGCTTCTACTTTTACGAATAATTCAGCAGAGTATGGAACGATCGAACTCCCGCGGCTGTTATGTAAGATCGTATATTTCCCATGTTAAAGTTTAATAAAGATTTACTTGTTTACTTTTCTAATGAAAAGCATTAGCTTCATTGAAACAGTCCAATAGAGCTGTGATTTAGTAACGCCATACTTAAGTCACTCCCGAGTTATTAAACAAATAATACTACCTTTTAATTATTTCATATATATTACATCACAGCATAGCAACATTGTGGTTCCTGCGACTAAATTTATTTGGACACGGACGGACGGAATAAGCGGGATTATAAGGTCCCTTTTTATTAGCTACATTGTGAAGGGAGCTATAAAAGCTTAGATTTGAATAACATCTCACGGCAATAAAATACCGTACTGTCAAGCCCAACATCCTTTTAAAACTCATAGTTTAAAAAGACTCACACAATTTTGTCTATGTTCTCAACGAGAGGGACAATTGTTAATTACTGAAACTGCCATTCAGAGATTATGCGCAGTGTGGTGCTATAGTATAGGATTTTTACACAATACAGACATGTTGATCGATGCTTCAGCATTGCACTTGAATCTGGAGCGCTATCATCACGTAAGAATCAAGAAGCTTGAATTAACTGGTAAATGGGCATTGCAACTGTTTCGAAGGATCATTATAAATAAATTTAGCTATTCCCTAATCTTGGTAGCCCTCTTTTGAAGTAATACACGCTCGCTGATACAAATTTTCAAGAAAAAAAAAAATATCATTGCGATTTAGTAATTCTTCATACATATTTACGGTAACCATATTTTCTCAGCCACAACATGCATTGGTTTTTTGGTGATGTCAGAGCTACTGGTTTGAAAACAATCGTGTTT
This sequence comes from Lepisma saccharinum, assembly GCA_022664845.1. NCBI lineage: Eukaryota > Metazoa > Arthropoda > Insecta > Zygentoma > Lepismatidae > Lepisma > Lepisma saccharinum. Next base: position 43,872 of record JAGDQP010004387.1, read on the forward strand.
TAGCAGGTACAAGCTTCAGCATCACCATTGCTCTGTTTTCCACAAGCGGTGGTGTGTTGATCATTCTTAATGGATATCGAACCAGTTGTTTGTCAGTGTTGCGCGTTTGAATACATTGTTAGCTTGTATAATGGGAAAGAAGTTTATGTCGCGAAGTCATTTCATTTCATTTGTATTACATCCTAAGGTTTGTAACTAGGCTTATTTGCGTAGTTTACATGTGTTCTATTAACAATATAAAAGATATTTATAAAGCAACTATTTCTCATGGTAGATGAAAGTACTGATATAGCCGTCAATCATAACATCTAGGTTTAAGTAAAATATTTCAGACATTCAAAATTGTTCATCACGAATCATATATGAACATTTCATTTGAATAAGAAAAATATATGTAATGTTCTCAAATGCTGTTCTTATCTATTCGTTCACTTATGAAATTATCACGGAAAAGCAGAATCGAAGTTTATATACAGTATATATAATCATATATGAATTTCAGTGTTCTCTTTCAATCAACGAAATTATTAATTTATCGATTAGGGGATTCTTAATGACTGTCGCAGTGCTTAGAATAGAAGTATTGGAACTCTTATAAAAATATTTAAAAAAAAAATTAAAAACATACTTTTCTTTTCTTTAAATAAAACAACTCATACTACGTAAAAATTAAAAAAATAATTTTGTTTATGCATGACTGCATGATTAAAAAGAAAAGCATGGAGCGCGCCAGTTGAAGAATTTATCAAGTGACTTATATTCGAGACCCATTATTTTCATTTTAGTCATATATAAACATTTTTTTTTTTTTTACTTTCTAGTTCCAATTGTTTTTAAAATGTGTATTTTAAAAACGTATTTTTTATTATGTTTTTCAAGTTATTCCGGTGTTCGGATATTTTTTCTCAAGCTGATGTTTTTTCACCCAAATCCTAAAGTATTCTGCAACCAGTCAAACGCAGCATCGCTGCGGGCTAGTATTTATTTTAGGATAAACAGGTTCGTACTACAAATAAAATATGCTTTTAAAATATATAGAAAGTAACAATGGAATATTGCATTGTCATCCGACTTACGTCACTGTGCAAAATTTCATCGTTCTATGACGTAGGAAAATGAGTTAAATTAACATTGCAAGTTTTGAGGACACCACGAACCATTGTGAACTACAGAAAAGAATGTAATGAACAAAAAAGGCAAACTTGAACCGTTGAATTACTTCCCAAGCAGCATAGGATATTGGGTCAATATAGGGTTACCAAACCTATTCCCTAAAGCAGTGGTTCTCAACAGGTGTGCCGCGGCACACTACTGTGCCACATGATTTGCTAGGTGTGCCGTGAAGATTTAGTGATTTTGCTGGTAAAGCTAATTCAAATAAATTCACTCAATATAGAGGATAAGGTCCAAATATATGCTATGGTCCAAATACAGGCTGGTATACGTTTTAGACTGGTATATGCTTGTGTAGTACTGCTGACTGGTGACAAAAGTGTAAAACAGTTCCCCAAGGACGAAGATGGTGGTGGAATTCAGTTAGCGACAAAGAGTTGGATGTGGTTGAGTACCAAATTTTTTGACAAAACTGTCACATGAGTTAAAATATATAAGCTAATAAAGAGTTAAAATATGTAAGTAAGTACAGTTACACAAATCACAGTACATCAAATCATAGTTCCACAAAAATGTGTCCTGTGTTAATTCACTATATTAGTAAAGAGGAAGGCATGTCATAAACAGCTTGATATATAGTTTCAATAGCCGATGTGCAATCTGATACACTGTGTAAACTCCTTTTCACAGAAGTTGAAAAAATGTATAGCCTATTTTTTTTTTTCAGAAAATGTATTTCCTATTGTAAAGACAAATTTTGGTTGTGCAGATAGAAGAGGCGTTAATAATGTTTTCAGTTATTTGCTGAATTCCATGAACAGAAAACGTGTTGGATAGGATGACCGGCATATTTATTATATAATTGTATACAGAATAATGTAGACAATTGGGCAACAGAAATTGATAGTCTTGTTCTGAAAATACACAACTATTTAGCAATATACACTCTAAGGACAGAAACATTGCAATAATTTTGCTCTTTTGTTGAAAAGTTGTATCATTCGAATACCAGATGACTATTATTTTTTCCTGCAATTAACAGGTTATTAAAATGTATTCTGCATTATCTTTGTATTTTTTGTCATTGTCAAATCCGCCTGTTATAGTGAAACTCCTTTTCGACAATTCTTTAAGTGAATGCTATTTGTGATTCTTACATTCATTGATTTTCATCATCCAAAGTAAAATACTGAGCATGGAGAATAAAAATCTTCTGCTGTAGAAATGATGTGCATTTTGACTTGTGTAAGGAACGTTCCCGATGAAAGGAAACAAGATCAGTTTTTACCCCTGAAGGTAAAATAAATTTTTGAAAGCTCAGAAGATTATAGGGTGATCATTCGCCCCTGGTTTCTGGGAAGTTTCCTTGGATTGCCCTGGTTGTTTTTCCCCTGGCTATTTTTCTCCCCGGTTTGAAGAAGTTAATATCATTCGAAAAATATTATTGTTTCATTCAGAAACATTCGAAAACGACTTCCTTCTAGGGGGCTATCAGATGTACTCTTTTCAGGAGACCTAATTTGGTTTTCTCTACATTTTCGCTAAATCATTGATCTTCTTTCTCTCCGTCTTTTCCCACCTACGTCGGGTCGACGTTTCTGATGTCTTCTGCATAAAGCCCTGTCCTGAACTTCTTTCCCTGACAGACATTTCTGCCCGAGACCATTCTTAACCCTATCCATCCATTTCCTCCTTTGCCTCTCTCTACCTCTCTTGTTCTCCACTCCCATTGCCATCACTCTTATGATTACATAGTCACTTGTTCTTCTTATTACATGTTCATACCACTGCACTTTTCTTTCTTGTATTTTCTTAGATATCTCTACAACCTTGGTTGTTTCTCTTACTCTCACACTTCTCACTCTCTCTTATTGTTATCCCATACATCCAAAGTAGCATTCTCATTTAGGTAACATCTCTTTTCTTGTGCTTTCTTTATTTGTCATGTTTCTGCTCTGTACATCATTGCTGGTCTAACCACCAGTTTGTAAATTGCACCCCTTTATACTTCACAGTGATTCTGCGGTCACATACAACGCCACATACTTTCTTCCAATTTCGCTATCCCTCTTACATTCGGTGTGTTATATACAAGTCCAAATCGCCATTCCCAGTAACATAGGAGTCTAAATATTTAAAATCTTTCACTTTATTCAATCGTTCTTCTTGCAATATCACTTTTCTATTTTATTTTCCGTTAAATTCAAGATACTCAGTTTGCTTCCTGTAGAGGTTATCCTGTATAGGCATATTTTCATCTAAAACATTTAAAAAATGAAAATATGGTCACCTTACTGATAGTGAATACCTTGCTATGGAAATCAGATTATTAAATATGTTTGACAATGGCCTGCAGTATTTTAGAAAATGAACTAATAGTTTCTAAAGTTTCAAAATATTTCAGTGGATGGAACTGAAGAATGAACTGACTTGGTCAGAATAAAAGTGGAAATATCACTTCAACGTTTAATAAGAGGAATGTGGAATTAAAGATTCTTTAGTATCAGTTTTCAAACTTAAAAATGGTGTTGGGTGATATGAAGGCTAATGAAGAATTTCAAGCGCTTTTGTCACACGAAAAGTTCTTGAAATATTTTCGGGAAAGGAACAGCGAAAGGCACAGTGAGTTTCTGAAAATAGATTAATTATTTTCTTTTTAATTCCTGAATACGTTGCAAATATTGAAAAGGATTATCAGTCCCATGAAGTCACAGTGGACAAGTACTAAATTGTCTATCTGCTGAGTCACTGAAAAATATCTTTTTAACTCAGAATAACTTCAAACCAATCACCTGTTTACAGTTTTGCGAACTTAGCGTCAAGGGCAAGAATTTCCTCCATGAAGTGAGAAATTCTTCTAAATACAGCAAGTAGGGTTCTAAGATACCAATTAGAAGATAGAATGGTCAGATTAGTCTAAAATGCCAATCGGAAGAGACATTGAAGGTAAGAGTTAGAATAATTAAAAAGTTGATTTATCTGTAATCTCTCTCTGTAAGTGTTTATCAGTACAAGAAACCCTTCGGGGTAAAGGGAAGAGTGACGCAAGAATTCTACTCAAAAGAAGTGATATCCTTTTAACGAATGATTTTCTTTGTATCACTAAGGCGGAAGTTTTTCCTTTGTAATAAAATTAGGATATTTAGTATCCTCGCTTCCCCCATAGTGACACAAAGAAAATTACTCGCAAAATGGATATCACTTCTTGTATCGTGACAGACGTCTGAGGTGCACTGAGTCTCCTATCAAACTGAATATGTCCTTAGAACTTCTGATCACCTTGTGAAGTAAAGGCGGTCAGGCATGGAACTGACCACCTCAGCTCATTTCGTACCGTAGTTCGACAGTATATGTGTGCATTCATACGGGCCATTCAGTGGATCCATCGGGTCGTAAGGATGAGAAACGCGTGGGTTTAGATTACGAGCTTTCACACGAAGCACTGAGTGGATACACTGTGGCAAACAGAGCAGATCTACACAACGGGTAGCTGCCACTAGTGGCTTTCGAATCTTTCGCATGGACCACATAGTAGCACCAGAAGCAAACTGGGTATTATAACATTGGAGGGTGCTTAGCTTGACATACTCGCCGTAGAGAAAGAGGTTTGAACGGGCTCGGGCCGTAAAATTTTAAATATACAACTATATTTATTGGGTCTTTTCGGGTCTAACTTTGTAAATATACTGTACAACGATATTTATCGGACCGATCTTTCAGGAGAACTTTTAAAGCACATCTACATTTGTAACTTCGGTAAAACAGGAGACGCCCACACTAAAAATCTGATTATCACTGTGCAGTGGAGAGAAAAACTAAAAGCAACAGAAATAAAGATGCTTAGCTTGTCTATGACAGTACTGTTTCTTACACTGACTTAAAGGAAGAAAAGCATTCGAAACAAGAATTTGCACAGATGGATATTTTGTTTTAAATATTTAGAGTATTCATATCGTTTGTTAATGTACTAGTAAACGATGACTGAGTCTGAGCTAAGTGAATACACGTAAGCATTTCCATTTCAATAGAATTGATATAAATGAACATTGCTTTTTAGAGAATTCATATAGTTAGTAAGTGAAACCAAAAACCTTTATTTCGTTGTTCTCTCTTAATCATGTACGCTTTTAAACCCAGTGTGCGAATTAGGTTATCTTTCCAGGGGGAATAAAATACTTGATATTGTTTACTTGTAACTTAACTTACTGGAATATCATTGACAAAATATATGATAATTTGGGTTCTAATATTCAACTTGTCTTCGGTACCAGAATATGATAGTACAAATTTACGTGCTCAACTTCACGCTATCACATGCAAATGGAAAAATTGCTCTTGTTCCGAGATTCAGCACTGAATGATTTACAGTAATATTACCTTAGAGGTTGTAAACTGTTTCTGTCTATCTACAATGAACAATTATTTAGTCACAGATTGCTAAAAGATTGGCAACACTTTCGAAATTCTCGGGATACGAATTTTAAAATTAATAATACGTACTGGAATTTTTACGTAATAAACAGCATTACATATAGTCGGTACTCTTCCCTCTGTCCAATATATGCCAGGTTAACGCTTAATATGAAATACAGGACAATTTTCAATAAGACCTCTATAAAAGCTACGTGTCCCTTGACTGTATACGCTAGGCAGATTTTAAGGGTTCTCTTCTTTCTAAGGCAAGACTCTACCCCTCGTTCCGAATAATGCATTGTCTTGAATAGATAACACATCGTGTCATGCCTATTCTCACTAGCAAAACGTTAACATTGTGTACAGTTGAGAAATGAAGAAGTACATGTGAATGAATCTATTTTGGATTTTCACTGCTTTTAGCGATTGAGAGGGGCAAATGAATATAAAGGCCATAAATTAGCTATCAGAGCTCCTAAAGATTTTATCCTCCAGAGACCATTCCATGACTCTTGCGGCAGTCCTAATCATTTTCCAGACCATAGCCTAGCAGCTGAATGTTGTTTTTGATATGGTTCTCGTTTTTTTTCCTTTTTTTTATTTCTCTAGAATTTCCAATCATTTAGAGAAAAGTACCACCCACTTCTTTTTTGAGTGTTCATAAAACGTATTGTAAAGATCATAACAAGAATGTGAGAATTACATTAACTTTTACAAATATTAAAATACTAATATGTTGTGACTCGACAATAATTTCATTCATACACCACCAGAAATAATGTATTTTCCAAATCAAGACAAAACTGGCCTTTTGAAAAAATGGATCCAAATTTCGCCCACTGTCTGTTATCATATAAAAAGCTACAATAATTGAAACTTTTTTTTTTAAATACAATAAATATGCCTACAACCTAAAGTACGGTACTATGAACAATTACACCTGTAATATGCGTAAAAATAGGAGTGTCACTTTTCTAAACTAAAGAAAAAGAAAAGCGTTGTTTCATTGTAAGTTCAAAAACGAAATCTGGAAAAGATGTAGATTTTATTTCTAAACCTCTCTCTAAATACTTCAGCCAAATATCATAGCGGAAAAGTGAATCTTTTGCTTCTTTACCAACACAGTTTCATGAAACCAAATGTGACATTTTTCTACATGCAACCCACTTTTCAATCGTGTTTTCTTGGAAGTATAGTCTTTCATTAATGCGCCACTTTCTGTCTCAATAAGTGATATATTTGGTGCTTGTTGATGTATAACTGCACTGGTCATCTCCTTTGCTATCTCTGCGTGATAAATGAAGTCCTTTAGCTTTGCTTCTACGAAGTTCCTTATTTGTCTCTTTTCAATTTTCTCTCGCACCGTTAGATGTGGCAATATAATTATCAAATAGTAATTGTATTGCGCTGTTTTCACTGAATGGCAGTTTTTTTCTCTACGCTTCTAAACTAGTTCACTTTCTTCCCGTTGTATAATGCATCGTGTTAAATTTAGGGATTGGAAATTTTACCCATCAGGTGGGTGAAATTAGGACTCTCTTCACTGTAAAATGTGATTCTCCACTCACCAGGGTAAAGCTTTTCCCCGCCAAACTCATCAATGTGTGTTATAACTCAATTATCATTCACCAAGCATGTTTATAGTTACTACTTACAGTTGCTGAAGCTCTTAAATAACGTGGGAACCACTGCAAAACTCCAGCAAGGAAAAAAACTGCAAAGGACCACGAGACACACCACACCCTTCAAATCTCTAGAGATTACTGTTCGCGCGTTACTTCGCACATGACAATCGACTCCAATAATTTCAAACTCATACTAACTGAGAAACTTGTGTGGGTGGAATTAGACTACTAGGCAAAATTTGGTTAGCCTACTTTCCTCTATTGTGCGATCAACTTTTATTATGGTCAGTGATTTTGTCATGTAACTTTTCGGAAGTATTAGCTGTAACACCAGCAACAAAAGCTTTGTCTGCACACAAGATTAGTTTTCTTTAGATATGTATGTTTGGATTGATTTGATAACTAGAGCACACAACCTTATCAGTCTCATTGTAAGTTCGTGAAAAGAAAGCTATAATGTGTTAGAGGGGAAACAATTTCACCACCACCCCTGGGATAGTGAATTCTAGTTAGCATCCAGGGATAAATAATTTCATATGGGGGTTGTCCCCCCATCCCCGGCCGCAATTCGCACCCTGTTTAAACCGCAAAATTAAACCTCTAAAATAAAGTTTGAATTAATTATTAACTTTGTGTAATTCGGGCTTATTTCGGGCTCATTTTATTATCACACGGGCTCGGGCCTAAAGGCTAAAACATATTTTGGGTTCAGGTCGGGTCTGAAATTATAAATTCACGGACCGGGAATGGCTCAGGCTAAAAGTTCCGGCCCGTGCAGACCTCTAAGAGAAGAACAAGCAGAAGTCCTTCCTCATCAAAATCCATGTCAGAATCTGCAGAAGCCGCGAGCCTTTTCACACAGGTCGCTGAGTGGATCCACCGAGAGCCCCATCTAAATGTACACTATGAGGACCTTTGCATTATGTATCGTTAATGAGTCGTTCACGGCGGGTGCGTATCACATAGGGAATACATTTACATTTTAACGTCCTCCTCAGGGAACAGATTTTACGACCTGTAGCCTTCAATTGCTGTACAGGCCGTAAATGTAAAGTTATAGATATTGTTAGCTTAAATAAAAATAAATAAAATAAATAAATGAAATTTGGAGCAAAGAGCGAGCTGGCATTTGATACATCAACTCCTTTTAAAAAAGGAAGTTGAATGAATAGAATCATACACATATGATTAATTAGAACAAGGAAGAAAGCTGGTTTTGCCTTGCCACTTGGAAATCATATTCTATGAACTTTGTATTACGTAATAGTCAATGAGGAAAAATGTGCGGGGAATTCCAGTTCAGGGAAAATTATATGAGTTAGTTATTGCTCAAACATTGGCAATACTGTTTATCAATGTATGTCCCTGTTGTATTTATTTTCAGAGCTAAATATTTTATTTCTAAAAGAAATTCAAGTAACGATTTTTTTTATATATATTCAGAAGCTCAATGTTTTGTTTTGTTTTTCTTTCGAAATATCAGTGATTTTTTTAACTTACTTATATTTTACGAAATGTCTCGGAATTTAATTTTCCAACAAAGGGATGTCTAAACGTAGATAAAATAGACTTCTTTATGCATAACCTAAAGCAGTTTCTCTGTATAGTACAATAACATTTTAAGACTACAAATAAATAAGCTGAGTTGCCACAACGTTAGCGATACCTACCAAATAATGTATAGTTAATCTATTCGCAGTTGTAACAGCGATTATTCGACGAGGAATCGTGGGCATATCCATCCAGACATGACCAATATATCTTCATATTTCATAACGAAGTTGTTTGTTTGGTGTGGCTGTGCGAGTTAGATCTGAACTGTGTACTAAAGGAAAATAAGTTGTGTCGAATAATGTTTATGCCAAACTTGGCGCAGCTAGTTCTAACTGAATGGAACAAATTTGAACAACTGGCCTTTTAGAAAATGTGCTGACAACACTGAACTACTACACCAATCAACTAGCGTCTAAACACAGAAAGTCCTATTTTCAAAAGCGTGAAAAAACACAAGTTAATCGAGTGCGCAATAAAAAAAACACCGTACCTGACTTACCTAACCTCCAAGTGCCCTTGGTCACTAATTTTATTAAATTTCCTAATGCGTATATATAGATAAAAAAGATAAAAGTTATTTTTCTTAAAGAAAAAAATATAAACAAAACCATACCACGGTTCTCTGGATTAGCTTTCCGACATCCTACCAATACGCTAAATTGGCAACTGAAAGGAGCAGCTCGAAAGTAATATTTACTGTTTAAGGAGTAATGCGCATGCGCGAGAATGGCCCCGACTTTATAGGGCTTTCTCTGTTTAGACACTACTCACCAATCAAGACTCTTTCAGCTCTGCTTATACATAACATTGTTCGCTATTGAATTTCGCCCTTCCCCATAGAGAAACGCTCAATTTCAACTATTAGCTAATTTAGATGTAAGTTGTCCGGGGGAAAACTCCTCTGCCTGAATATACACATAATTATTTGTCATTATATTTCACCTTTCCCGTTAGAGAAATGCATATTATCAACTATTAGCAAATTTTCATGTAAGTATGCAGGGGGTCAAACCATCCTCGACAACTTTCCTTTATTCTTGCACGTACACTTTGACTACTTTGCGAACGACACGTCATGCATGCCTCTACACCTTATGTTTCATGAGATATATTTAGGCATGAGCTGCCAACACTGACAACGTGGTTCGTGGAACGTATGTTCGTAGTATGTTCCTATTTAGTCAAACAATGTTTATGCCAAGTTTGGTGCTGCGATGACTAAAATAATGGAAGCAATGTAAGAAAAGATAATTTTATAGGAAATAGGTTGACAACACTGGTAAGAGGGTAGCTTAGCAACGTAGGCCCTCTCAGTGTTTTTGTATTGTTTCAAATAATGTATGCTAAGTTAGGCGCAGCTGGGTCTAACTGAATGCAAGCAATTTGAACAATTGAATTTTAAGATTTTATTTTAGAATAATAGGCTGGCAACACTGAACCACTGCACCAATCAGGACGGTTCCAGGGGCCCTGAACTATTTATAGTTTGGTCAAGACCTTTCCAACGACTCCTGGAGTGTGTCTCTCTACACATTGTAGTTCCTGAGATTTAATTTCTGGACACGGACGGACAGACGGACATAATGAGCGAGATTATAAGATCCATTTAATTAAAGCTTCGCTATCAAGGGACCTAAAAGTAGTGGCTGCACACGAATATGTATCGTGAAAAACACTAGTCGCTTTCTGAAGATGTATTCATAGGTCCCCTGCTTCGATAAGCGGTAAAGGTATCTCCGGTTTTAAATAACACCACTCTTTGGAGTATGGATTGCTTGTGTATCGCACAGCCTACAAAAACTTCTATGTTAAACAGGACGTAAGTTCACAAACAGAACGAAGTTATAATGCTGTTTGCCCTTCAGTGCTATGATTGCCTATGCCTGCACGCGGAACTTTGTACTCATCAGGATAGCAGGTTGTGGCGACATTAGGATTGAGACTAGGGAATATCCAGTGACGAATCCAGAGAGGGTGCACTCCCTCGAGAGAAAACATTTTTATAGCATTATTGAACAATTTATCTAAGAAAACGTTTTAATTTGCTTCCGGTCAAATCTAGTTTACATGGAAATATCATTTTTGAGGGGATACCTCTTTCATATTCCATGATAAAACTTTGCAATATGAGGAAATGCATATGCTAAATTTATATTTAAAAATCACTTAGCGGGAAAATAGAAAAAATATGCCTGGTCTATTCCATCTTCACAAAAATCGTGGATCCGCCACTGGGGATAACGCTCCTCCCCACAAAGAAAATGAAAATGATATAACCAGCGTGATAGTGCAAAGAACTTACATTTCTTGTGAGCTAGAGCAGTGAAATTTCGACCTATATTTTTCGAATAAAAATTTTTTTTTTGTCATTTTAGTTTTAAATAGCATTAAAGCCCAAAATTGTAGAAAGTTTATGACTGATAAATATACAGTTACGCCGCCACAGTAAATGTCATATTTGTGTTGTTTATACTTTGCTCAGGACAGACTGCAAAACCTACCTGTTTCTCTCGTACGTCAATCACATGTTCAGTCTCGCACATTTTCCAATTTAAGTTAGTGGTCTGATTTTTTAAAATGTATTTATGACGTTTAGGCATCTATGACTCAGGTCAGGATAAAGTAGGGGTAGGATACGGGAATGAATCGGCCACGGTCAAGTTGAAGATACTATCCCGGCGAGATCTGAAACTTTGTAGAAGTTAGTTTTTATTGGAGAAGTAGGCGGATGTAAGATTTTATGGATGAAAATAGTCCAAATTTGGAAATATTTTAAAAATTGGTCAACTTTACATGGAGTTACACTAATGAGATTAATTACTCAGCCTTCAGCGTTGCTTACCGAGAGGCCGTGGCGCAGCGGTAAAGCGTTGACTTAGCATTCGGGAGGTCTTGGGTTCAATCCCACCGGCTGACCATCCTGACTGAAGTTTTCCCAGGGTTTTACTTCAGTCACACCAGGCAAATGCTGGGATGGTCCTGGCCGACACCTTCACACATTCTATCCGTCCCAAATCCCGGCGTGAGCCTTAGATACCTGAAGGCCATAAATAAAAAAAATCAATTCAGCTTTGCTTATTAAAATTTTCTTTGTCTCTATTCTTGAAACTTCATTGACACTTTATATTTAGAGGATCTGCAGAGAACCGTGGTTACGTTTGTCAACCTCGAATCAATACCGTGAAGACAGGAATCGAGCTATGTTCGAGACCATACTGACTGGGATTTTCCTTAGTTTGAATTTGAAGTTTATTTATGGCTTTCAAGCATCTAAGGCTCAGGCGGGGATAGAGGAGGTTAAAGAATGCGGGGAAGGCGTCGCCCAGAGCCTAAGTTGAAGGTACCATCTCGGCATTCACCTGGTATGACTGAGAAAAAACATGGATGAAGCTCAGTCAGGATGGTCGGCTGGTGGGATTGAACCCATGATCTCCCAAAAAGCCAACGCTCTACCACTAATCCACGGCCGCTTGGTGTTTTCGTTAGTGTCATCAGGTTAATGTCGCACTGGTACCTACAATCAAAGGTCCTGGGCGCTAAGCTTTCCAGTCCCTTTGCTGGAAGAGTGATCGCCGAAGAATGTCATCCTTCAGATTGGAAATGAGCTTAGGCCATAATAGGTGGCCTCTACACTAAGGAACGAGAAAGGACTTCCATTTCAGCGTCTCTGTCTTAGTCTGTTATGACTGAGGACACCTTAATCAGGATGGGGAGTTCGTGATTTCAACCCCGATCATCCGACTACGAGGCTAAATTATTGATAATGTTTTGATGTTTCGCTTCCATGATACAGATAAGTATTTGTATTCTCCTCTTGGCAACGAGTCAAAGAAAAGAGCTACATGGGCTTCACCTAGAGATTATATACAGTATATATGCAGGTCAGCATGTTGCTGAGGGATTTTGTTCGAGGTTTAGATAGTAGTGATGAGTTAACGCACGTACAATATGTTCTTTGTACAGAGTACACGAACTTAATGCATGATTCTTTGAATACTCTTCACACACATGTTATATCTTATTTAGCACGCTGGAGATTAACTAGGTCATCTGGTAGATAACTACATATATGGACTCATACTTCTAATATGGTACAGCTCAGACGAAATCCTCCAGGCAATTGAAAAGTCTCTCTATTATGGATGGGCAAAATCGATTTTTCAAAAATTAAAAAAAAAGATTGATAAAGAAACAAAACTGAAGAACACATACAAGTACAGGGTGTTGCAAAATAACACTGACAAAAACCACCTCACGAGATTCCTGACATGAAAATAATAATAATAATAATAAAGCATAGATCATCGAGGGTGCAAAAATGCTACGTTTCCACACTTTAGGCTGCTGAAAGCGTAGGAAAATGAACCTTTGAGCTTGAGAATTTCCAACGCCAGGAACAATAGATCTGAGGCGGCCTGGTATCCTCAAAGACTTCGAAACTGCTCTATTCAAAAATGCATATTACAAAATTGGTCAATGGGGGCGCAAGGGATTTGTCGGTATTATTTTGCAACGACTATTCCTAAAATAAATACTAACCTGCAACGAAGTGGCGTTTGACTGGCTGCAGAATACTTTAGGGTTTGGGTCACAAAACATTAGCTTGAGAAAAAGTATCCGAACACCAAAATAACTCGAAAACACAAACAATTCGTACTATAAAGTAAAAATTAATTTTGCCTATGCATCGCACAGGGGATAGCTTTACCTTTTTTATGACTAAAAAGAAAAGCATGGGCGCGCCAATTGAAGTATTTAAAAAGTGATTGTATATGAAAACGCGACCCATGATTTTCTTTTTAATCATGCATAAACAAAATTATTTTTTACTTTTTATTACGAATTATTTAAGAAAAG
>JAGDQP010004387.1:62433-85563 GCA_022664845.1 Lepisma saccharinum
ACATGAAACACTGACTGGATATGTTAGCGATACGTATGACCTTCGTTGGAAATTCCGTGCTGGTAGGGAGACGAGATGAATAAGTGTTTAGATCTTACGATACAAGATGCTTCACACGCGCGGCAAAGGCACTTCCTCTTTCTCATAAGCTAAACATTACCTTCATATATGTTGTTGTAGATTGTACATACTTACAAAGATTGTGATATATTATCTATTTATTTATTTATTGATGATATATTATAATTACATTAGTACAATCTTGGACCAACATAGTACTTTATCATAAAATAATTCTTGATTACACAAAAGTTATCGATTACATTTTCTATTTAGTCACAGGTTCTTTTCTTCCTGTGCATTTTTTTTCGATTGTAGGAAGTATTCGAATTACTTGTAATATAGTTCCTTAGAAGTAGTTTCTGTGTCCTGGTTTAGTTCCGGTTTGAATTTTAAGATATAGTGGATTCCGTTAACCGTGTTATCAACTTCCGATATACATTTGTGTGTTTTTTTTTTTCTTTTGCCTTTGAATGATGATTTGCTTTTATTCAGGTGTTCTGATAGTCCTAATGTTGATTTTTGATGTGCATACATACTGTATGGTTATTAAATGTTGTTTGAATATTATTTCGACAAATCTTTTAGTTTTTCCAATGTTTGATCTTTCAGAGCTACATCTAATTTCATAAATGCCAAACTGAAGATACGACAAAACTAACAGCAGGTCTATCGAAACACATGACAGAAAAATAATTCAAATCAAAGGACCAAATCTACACACGTTTACGAGATCGAGAACTGATAGCATAATTAATGAAACCTATTCCATGCTAAAATTCAAACCGGAACTAAACCAGGACACAAGAACTTCTTCGAAGGAACTATTGGGAATTATCGAAGAAGAAAAAGGAAAAACAATTGAAGAGATACAGCAATACACAGAAAAGAAAGAACTAACTGATGATCAGCTTGCTTGGCAATTGTACTCATTTATCAATAAATTTAAGGATAATGGATCATGATCTTGGTTAGTACAATTGAATTGGTCATTGTTAAAGGGGACTATATACCCTTTTAACAATGACCGATTCAATTGTAATATGTAAGTACTCAATGTATGTAATCGGTAGCGTGGTCTAGAAAGAGAACTATGAATAGAGCAATCGAGTTGCCAGACATTATCAATTTAAATAGTGTATGAACAGCATACCCAATCGACCACTGGTAGATCCAAGTTCGGGTCCCGGCCACGTCCGCTATCAATTTTCTGTGTTAATTTCAACATTTATATACACAAGGTTATATATGAACAAAAAGGTAATAACATGATCAATGTCAGTTCAAAGAACACGTAGTTACTGTTTATATGCAAACTTTTGGCGACTGGGAGCAATAAGCAGAGAGATGAATTAGTGTATGCCGAAAATGTTGCCAAAATATATTCAAATTTACTTAAGCAATCAAAGTTAACATGATGTTTACGTTTTTATTAGTTTCATTTCGCCACATGTGGGAGGGGGACGACGAATTATCATTGTTTTAAGAAAAAATAGACCTAAGTGGGGCCAGATTTTCACCTGGATACAAATATCAGAGAAGAAATGGGAATATAATGAGACGGTTCACCAGTTGTTCATTGATTTTAAGCAAGTTTATGATTCTATCAAAAAAGAAAAACTGTACCGAATTTAAGAATTTTTGGTACTTTTATGAAGCTGCGAAGTAGAGTGCCAAAGAATTAGGTAAAATTTGGAAAGTAAAAGCAACATTTTGTCAAGACTGTATGAAGTAACTCAATCGTCATTTTTATTAACTAAGTGAAGAGACTTACGTAAAATCACTGTGCGATCATCTTCTACGGATGTCTTGACATTGTCATCTCAAAACTACGAGAGTGATTCAATAGTTCAATACATGTGATCTCAACTTTCCAAGCATTCAGTCACAAAAACTTGTAAAATTAACACCCGATCAGCTCATTGAAACATTTAGAAGAATTGTTAACAAACATGGCTGTGACATCACCGATGACTTCCCAACTACTATCGCTACACTCTTGCCTCATAAAGCAATATTTAAAGAAATGTTCCACCGTCAGAGAACTAGCATACCTGTTAGTTATTAAATATTCTGATCTATGAGCCAACTTCCCAGTAGGGGTCGTATCGAGACGAGACGAGGCGAAACTGGGATCAGTCTCGTTCTCGTCTCGATTTTTAGGACATTCTTGTCTTGGTCTCATCTCGATCTGAAAATCTTGGTCTTGGTCTCGGTCTCGCTTGTAAACCTTAGTCTCGTCTCGGTCTCAACATGTTAGTCTCGGTCTCGTCTCGGGAGTCTCGAAAGACGATTGACTTTAAAAGGTTGCCGTCCCTTAACTTGTTTGAAATGGGTCCGCACTCTTTCCGGTCTTAGAAGAAGATCAAAAATATTAACTCATAGTTTTTTACATTGTTAATTTGGGGGTTAGATTAGAAATAATATTCTGAAATAGAGAGAAAAGCATTACAATTTTAAAGTAATATAAAGCTTTAGTTAGGATATGTAGAACACCAATTAGTGAGATACATGAAAATATTTCTATTATGGAAACGGATCTACGTTATACCACAAATTGCGAAATTGGTATACGTAACATTTACGTTTTGCTATTTCTAAATTATACTCAAATTGACTGAATAACTGTTACGTTAAAAATGAAATTAGTCGAAATTCTCTACCAGATTTATAGAAATAAATAGACTTATACCGTTAAAGATTTTCCGAAACAGTCCTGAGAAAAGCTAGGCAACCATAGCTACCTGGAAATTTTCAGTTATTTGGACAGTAAAAGGCATTCATCATACAGTTCTCAGGAATGTTAGGAGCAAAAGAAAAAAAGTCTAAAGATTTGAACACGAGTTCTTTAGTCAAAAGTCCACCGTCGTACTGACTGCTCTATATTTCCAGTTAAGAGAAAACAGTATAGACTCAGAATTATGTTGGATGAATCCCGAAGATATAAACTAAGTTGATCCCACGACTTACGCCACATTTTAATCATTTATGTAATTGTCAATTAGTGTTGGGAATTCCCATTCACTCGAAATATTTCCCATTTCTATCAAAATAAGAACTGACAAAATGGCGGCAGCAAATTCTTGACCAACATTGCATGCACAGCTACGATAAGAAACAGTTTTCTCATTCTGGGCATGTGCAGAACTGAAAACGAAAATTATCGAGATAATCATAAGAAAAATCTCTGAGTTTTCCTCCATTACAGTGAAACAACATGAAATACTAAAAATTCTGCGAAACTTCCCTTAGAATTCCTAGAAATGTTAACAAAATTTTTAACAGTGGCAAAAATTTTACTCATTGTGGACTTTCTTTTACAAGGAAATAATCAAAGACAAAGAAATTGAAAATATCATTTACCGAACTCCACATCCACACGAATCAATTAGTTCACTATACTGCTCTTGATGGATGAAAAGAACCAATTCATAGGTATGGGTTACAGATGCACGTCCATACACTAAAGAAAAGAAAAAGAGTGAAGCGTGTTCCCGGTAAGCGCTACTTTCAAATAACAGCGTATTGTGAATCTTATAAACTGAAATAAGCACATTGGTATTTGAAATAAACAGTGTTATTTGATTCAACTGTCATTCCAACAATACTAGCAAAGCATAGCTTAATAAGTAAAAATTAAGTTTACTGTGTCTAAGACATATTATGTACAATCTTATATATCCCCTCTATGTTCGTCTGTCGACAACTTTCGACTCAGGAACTACTATAGGTCAACTCGAAGGTTGTTGAGTTGTTGTTCGGGAGGTCTTGGCGAAACTTCACCAACGACATATAGATAATTCAAATTTGATGCTCACTCCACCTCACTTGATTTTTATATATATATAAAAAGATACTGTTTTTATAGAATGTACAGGTATATTTACGTGATAGGTTATGCAGAATTTCCTTTGCATTAACTAAGAACTTCCTAAGGGAAACTTTATACAACATTTAGGTTTTAGCAACAAGTGCTGGGAAGCCTTATACAACCGCTATGTCTGTCGAGAACTTTCAAATCAGGAACTATCAGGGCTACGAAAATAGTAGACGTGTTCCGTGACTGAACTCGGACTTGCTTGTTTCCATATACGAAGAAATATATATTGTCTCCATCTTTTCTAAGGTACCGATTAGTATTGCAAAAATCTTTCCATTTTTAAAAATATAAGTAAATGTTGTAAGAAAAGATCTATATTACAGTTTAGATAGTTTGGCTTCTTGATGTATGCTTTACAGTCTTTACGGGATCAGTCTAGCAGAAGCTGATGTAATACGGGAGTGTCAACAGAAGTAAAAGACTATCAGCAGGGAGAAAGCATGAAAATTCGCAGAAGAAAATAAATGTCTGTATTTATTCGTCCCCGAATCACTTTTATATTATTATTGAAAGACAATAGAAAATAGTCTGGCATTGATAATTTGACTACTTATGTGGCTTATAGCAATATTTTCAAACTATAATATAACATGTTAAATAAAATTTATCAGAATGAAACTAATTGTCACGAGACTTCTTCTAGTATGAAACAACATGAACAAAAGCATTAAATTAATGTTATCGATATTCATGAAAATAAAGCTTATAGTCTCAAGAGGTAAGTCTCGGTCTCGTCTCGAGGGATAAGTCTCGGTCTTGGTCTCGTCTCGAGTAAGTCTAGATGCATAGAGTCTCGGTGTAGTCTCGATTCCTGAACCTAAGTCTCGGTTTCGGTCTTGGTCTCGAATTCGAGACGAGATGAAGACTAGTCTCGGTCTCGGTATCATGCCTACTTCCCAGTGATTTTTACTGTTTTGATGCTGTTTCTAACGTTACCTGTCACCGTGTCAATTACATAAATATCTTTCTTGAAACTTGAGCTAATAAAGAACAATTTCAGGAAGACTGTGAGTCAACAACGTTCAAGCAGTTTAAGTATCTTGTCAACTGAACACAAGGAAACGCGAAAATTCGGGGGGGGGGGGACGAAGAATGTCCACAAATGTTTTACAGAGTGAAAAGTGAGACGAAAGAAACTTTGAGGAATTAGTTCTTCTCACTGCTCTTAAAACTTTTGAAGAATATATATATATATATACAGGCACTCCAGTCATATACGCAAAAACTTCGGGAGATGATTTCTCACATCAAAATAAGAATAAAAGTCCCTATTAACATGAGTTCGATTTCGCTTCATTTTGGAGATACAGCGTTTCCAACTTGGACCCCAACGTTTCCGCCTCACAAAAAGAAGAAAGTTAATAATTCCTAATAAATCAAAAACGATACATTGAATGAAAATTTCGTTTCCGGAAATCTATTTCTAACAACATGGTGGATATCAGGAGCGAAACCACTATGTCACCGGGTTGTCAGTATTGACATCCTGGTATAACATCATTTTTTTAAATTAAACTACGTCGTTTTACTTGGTATTTGGCATCCTCTACTGATGGTAAACAACATACGTAAAGCACATTCCGCAGTGTTGCACACTATGGATGAAATATATTACAAGAATACATAGTTTGTATAAAATCGCGAAACTTTTTTCTGTCTTATCCATAGTTTGCAACACTGCGGTGTGTGCTTTACATGTGTTGTTTATCATCACTAGGGAATGCCAACTACCCAATAAAATGACGTAGTGCCATTTGAAAAATTTTAATGTTATACCAGGTTGGCAACACTGACAACCCTGTAACATCGTACTTTCATTCATGATATTCACCCTGATGGCAGAAACAAATTTCAGCAGGCGAAATTGTCGTTGAATGCGTCGTTTCTGATTTATTTTCTTCCCATTGTTAGGCCTCGACTTTGGGCTTCAAGTTGGAAACGCTGTATCCCCAAAACGAAGCGAAATCGGACCCATGTTTTTAGGAACCTTTATTCTTATTTTCGTGTGACAATAATCTCCCGAAGTTTTTGCGTATATGACTGAAACACCCTGTATAATAGTAAATTTCTTCGTTATTTAACAAGATAATAAACAAGTATCGTCAAATGATAATTTGCATATTATTGATGTGAATTAAATTGATAAGTGCTATATGGAGCAAGGAGGAGCTCCCAAAGGAACGGAAAACCTCAATAATAGTTCAGATTTACAGAAAAGGCGATAAATCGGACTGCAATAATAGTTACCGCGTAATCTCGTTACTTCCAACCTGTTACAAGGTATTAAGTAATATTCTGTAAATAAGTGTATACCTAGATGGAATAATTGGAGATCACCAATGTGGATTTAGAAGAAATAGATCCACGTTGGACCAGATTTTTGCCTTGAGACAAATTTTGGAGAAGAAATGGGAATACAATGGGACGGTTCAGCAGCTATTCATTGATTTTAGGAAAGCATATGATTCTATCAAAAGGGAAAAGTTATACAGTATCCTGATACGATTTGGAATTACGAACAAAATTGTTTAACTACTAAGAATGTGTCTCAGCGACCCCATAAGCGGAGTACGGATAGGTAATAATATGTCAGATAGTTTCAAGATTCGCAACGGATTGAAACAGGCGATGCCTTGTCACCACTACTGCTTAACTTTGCGTTATGCGATTTTAAAAATTAAAGGGAACAAAAAGGGACTATCATTGAATGGTTTGAATCAACTGTTCGTATATGCGGATGATGTAGATTTAATAGGGAACGATATAGATGCACTACAAAACAACACCGATGTTTTAGTAGAAGCGTGCGATGAGATAGGTCTACAGGTAAACATAGATAAAACAAAATACACGATAACAAGCCGAAACACAGGGAATGAAGGAAATAAAAACACAAGAATTAGGGATGAGGTCATAGAGAAAGTAAACAAATTTAAATACTTGGGAGCATATGTAACAAGAAAAAAATGAGGTCACGGAAGAAATAAAAAGTCGCTTAGTATCGGAGAACGCATGTTTCTATTCAGTCCAAAAACTTCTAACATCGTGATTAATATCAAGGAAATTGAAATTAAAAATATACAGAACGGTTATTCTGCCGGTAATACTTTACGGTTGCGAAAGTTGGAGTACGACCCTAGCAGATGAACATAAATTACGTGTGTTTGAAAATAAGGTTTTGAGAAAGATATACGAGCCGAAATGGAACGAGATGACAGGAGAGTGGAGGAGACTGCATAATGAAGAACTCCACAGACTGTACAATTCACCAGATGTTGTAAAAATAATGAAATCGCGACGACTAAGGTGGGCAGGCCATGTAGCTCGGATGGGGGAAAAACGAAGATTATATGCTCTCCTGGTTGGAAGGAGATCATTGGGAAGACCGAGACGTCGTTGGGAGGACAATATTTGAAGAGATCTTCGAGAAGTAGGTGTTCGTGATGAAAACTGGCTTGAAATTGCCCAGGATAGAATAAAATGGCGAACGTTTGTTACTGCGACGATGAACTTGCGAGTTACATAAGCCATGTAGTTAATTACTTAGTTTATTATTAATATGAATTAAAATATTGTAGAAACTTTAAGTACGGCATCTTTTAATAAATTTAAAGATTTATTATATAAAATTTTATAATTTGATAGCTATGTTCTTGCACAGAAAAATAACGAATGTTGAAGTGTTAATTTTGGCTAAATTAATCAAAGTTTTTCTGGCGTTAAAAATTTAACTGCTAGAGTTATGTACGGGTCCCATTTCAGGTTTGACTCGGTTGCCCCGATTTTGTAGTTATGCCGCTGGCTTTCAAGAAGATAGTCCTTCAAGTGAACGTGGACAAAACAAAATATATTATAACCAAACGAAACACAGAGGAAAGTGAACAAGTTTAAATACTTGAAGACATATGTAACAAGAAAAAGAAACAAGGTTACAGAAGAAATAAGAAGTTCCTTAGGATCGGCCAGCCCATGTTTCTATTCAGTTTAGAAGCTTCTAACATTGCGATTAATGTTTATTAAGGAAGTTGAAATTAAAAATATACAGAACGGTCAATCTACCCACAATACTTTATGGTTCCGAATGTTGGAGTGCGACCCTGGCAGATGAGCATAAATTTGGAGTACATACGTTTGGCTGACATTTTGTTAACACTTTTTACCCCGACGATGTTAAGAGGAAGGTTAATGAAACGATCGTTGGGCTCTAATTAAATAAATACACAACGAACATCCAGAAAGTGTTTTATTGATAAATTGCGAGTGTTTGAAAATAAGTTTTTGAGAAAAATAAATGGGTCCAAAGTGGACGAGATGATCGGATAATTTAGGAGAATACGTAATGAAGAGCTCTACAGCCTGTACGATTCGCCCGATATTGTAAGAATTATGAGATCACGACGGTTAAGATGTGCATGCCATGTAGTTAATGGGGGAGAAACGAAGATTATATTCCAATGTGGTTGGAAAGCCCGAGGTAAAGAGGTCATTAGGAAGACTAAGATGTGGTTGAAAGGACAATAATAGAAGGAATCTTCCAGAAGTAGGTGATGAAAACTAGCTTGATGTTGCTCGGGACAGAATCCAATGGCGAACCTTTGTTACCGTGACGATGAATTTGAGCCGTAAGCCATAGAGTTAGTTAGTTCAGGAGGTCCGCGCCGAGGAAAAGTTTTGTAATCACTGACCTAGAGAATAAAACCTGTTACTCCAATGGCATACGACACGTGCAGTTGCCAACCTAACACAATTATTTGATTTCAAATGGCACTATGTCAGGTAAATTAATATTTATCGTAACTGCATACAGTCAACACAGAGGCGGCGATTACCGGTTAGAAGTCGGGGGCAAATTAGTCTTTGAATATTTGTATCAGGGTAAAATGTCTTATGGACGTTTCAGTTGAGTTTTCAAATGTGGGATTGCATAAATAGCAGGATGTTCTTGTAAATCATTTGTGGGCTTAGAAGCAAAAGCTACAATCTCCATTTTTTGAGAAACCGAGATTTTGATGGAATTGTATACATTAAAGTGTCTAATGAAGGTAAATGAAGATAAAGCCCTAATTCTTTGTGTACTTTGTAGTTTTTGCGTAGGAAGCACAGAAAAGAGTACCCATATACTATTATATTTACAGCCATAAATTTTCTTTTGTCTCTCCAGTAAAACTTCAATTCTTTGTGTGCGCACGCACGTAATTTCCATGTGAAGCGACATCGCATTGAAATGGACTCAAGTGGGTCAGTATTGACCGACACTAACGATGTGAGGCCCACATGGGACCTATGTGGGACCAATGTCGTTGTGCTACTTGGGATATATTATATTTAATTTTCTGTATACCTTCCAATTACTTTGATACAAAAATTAACTCTGTACAGGGATTCCACCAGGATTTTCCCTTTGGGGGGGTAAAGTCAAAATTGGGAATATGTAAATGGAGTTTTGCATGGTTCACCGTAAAAATTTTAAAGGTGCACTCGAGAATTTAAGGGTGTTACATCCCTTCCCCAGTCCGATCCGCCGTAGGTCAGTGGTAGAGCATTCGAGAGGTCATGGGTTCTATCCCAGCGGCCGACCATCCTGACTGAGGTTTTTCCAGAGTTTCTCCACAAACACAGCAGGCAAATGTCGGGATGAGCCTTAGGTGTCTAAAGTCTATAGATAAAATTGAAATTCAAAAAGAACTAACAGGGGGTGCGCTGGCAGAATCATTGATTCTGTAGTTTTGGGTATCCATTTTCGGACATGTTTTCGAGTCCACTGGATGCCAATACTTGGATCTCTTTGGGTGTCCAGTTTTGGATGTCCAGATAGTGTCCAAACATTTATCTCTTTGGGTTATCCATTTTCGGATCTATGTTTTCGGCGTCCATGGGATGTCCAAATATAGATCGATTTGGGATATCCAGTTTTGGATGTCTAACGAATTTCATTTTTATGTCAATTTGTTGGGTTTGGACGTAAATTTGACGTTCTGGTACCAGTTTTGGACTTCCCGTGGACGTCTTGTGCTGAGGGGGTTAATAATAAAAAGTTATGACTAAGGAGGCAAAAATTATTGAAAAGCCATGTGTGTCGAGATAATAACGCGCGTCTCAACGTGCTATTTTCAGTGATAGTTAAACTAATAATATTGGTTTAGCTCAAACTGAAATGCAACCCTCGATCAACTTTACTATAGGACTTACTTTTTTCCTCATCAGCGCAAACTCCGATTTAAAATTTTCGAATTGAATTTCCTGTTAATTTTTCCTTTAAGTAGCATCAAAAGTTTACGTCTCTAATTGCTGAAAGTGTAGGGTTTAATTAAGAACAAAAATTTGGACAGGCACAGGGACGGTCGCTTCCCCAATTTTCGCATCCACTTCCACCTCCCCTTCGCCTTCCCAAGAAAAACAAGAAATTAACTTTTGTGAAATAGTTTATTGACATACGGGAATAAAACGTCTTTTCATCTTCATGCTTTGACAATATTGGATTAACAATTCTCTTTTGTTATGAAAGATATATTTCTATAATCCAATATAGAATATAGATTCTGCAAGTTTCAAGTATGTTAGTGGATATTGTTCCTGAGAAAAATCAAATGCGAAGTGTAGTCTAATTTCAGAAGTGTATGAAGACAACTAAATCGTTTCCAAGAAACCAATTTTGTTAATCAATCTGAGGAGTTTGGTATCAAAGTTAGACAACTCACTTTTGTGCTGTAGGAGAGCCAGAAAACCTGTAAACCATGCATGGCGAGTACTAGAATGATTTTTTTCTGGACATTCTTAGAGATCACAGAAAGACTTTCTAGCTCAAACCTGAACTAAAAATGATTTTCAGGCAATAGTTTTACATTAAAAAGTGGAGTCATCTGTCGGTAAAATTAACATGGTTTTGAACTCAAAGAACGCCTTCTTTGAATCAGAACTAAGCATCAAGTTGAGTTTCAAAACTGGAGTTACCAGTTTAAACTAATGCTGTGGGAATTAAATTATTTAAAAGACAAGTATTATACTAAATTAGTACTTGCTTTTTTGAAGAAGCCTCTTTAATATTAACTTCAATATTTATTATTGACAAACATCAAAATAATAGCGTGCTACTGACACTCAAATGGACAATAACAGCATAAATTCAAGAATTGTTAATAAATTCCCGCCATGTTAATTTCCAGTGCATAATAGAAATATATTAAAAGTGAATTTAATTTTTAAGACCTTTAGGCAACTTTGGCACAGACCAAATGTGGCTTCTCTCTCATACAAACGTAACGAATTTTGTATGGGAGAGATACCATAGTTCAGTATGTACAATCTAGTAGTGCTATTGATGTATTTGGAAAAAAAATAAACAAAAAAATATAATGAATGGGCAAGAGTAAACAGCGGGGTACAGTAAACATGGGATTTCCGTAGAGCTGACATCAGGAAACAATTTAACACCGAAAAGTATTTAGAAATTGCATATTTATGTTATTTATACTTTGCTCGGTGCAGGTTGCAAAATGTTCTATTCCCCCTTCCCTAGACACTTACAATATTTTGTTAACTTCCTCTTAGGAGGTCCTCACCCCACAAATTTTAGGTCTTGGTGTCTGATACTTTCTAGAATTTAATTTAGTAAGTTTAGACAGCTGTCTGTAGTTTTAAATAAAAATTTGGGATTGTCGAGTTGTGACTACTCTAATTGAGATTACTGAGTACATAACAGCTCGTACATAATCGTTCCCAGCGCGATTTTTCTCAAAAGCTTCACGTTTTCCACTAGACAGCGAATAATGTGGCAGCATTGTTCCTGAAAATTTATCACTATGATGAATCCCCTTCAAAACCAAAGTTGACGAGCTTCGGAAATTTCCAAAGAAAGCAATCATGTACTATTGTAAATAAACTGTGAGTAGAAAGTTTCCGTTGGTGCACCCTCCGTAATTGATGAAGCGATCACTATCGGCTTGCCTTGAATCGTTCACCGTATTGTGATTCTGATGCTGTAAACAATTGATATGGATACCCTTAATTATCGTGTATACCGATTGGAAAATTTGGATTTATGTAGCTCTACATAAGTTGATATGGACTGGGCTTTATTTTCTAGATATCATCTGTGGGACTGCCGAGTGGAGTGTCCCATTTCAGTATTGACAGAAATTGTCATGACTTCACACTTAGCTACTTATTTATAATGACAAATAAAGAGTGCCAAATAGCTGCTTCCTTTCGGTTGCCAATTTGGCGCATTGGTAGAATGTCGGAAAGATAATGCGAAAGACCCGGGATCGAAACCTGCTGTAGTTTTGTTTATGTTTTTGTTTACGAAATAAGTTTTCTCTTATATATATATATATATATATATATATATATATATATATATATATATATACGCATTTAGGAAATTTAATAAAATTAGTGACCAAGCGCACGTGGAGGTTAGGTAAGTCAGGTACGGTGTTTTTTTTATTGCACACACGATTAAATCGTGTTTCCCCCCACAAGTAGCCAAGTTGTGACGTCATGACAATTTCTGTCAATATTGAAAAGAGACATTCGTCTGCCGAGAACCCTGAAAAACTCAGGATGGTTGCATATTAGCGATCGTATCCATTTAATTACGAGGTGAAGTCGGCAGCAGGACTCGAACGCGCCTGCCTTCCCAGTACCGATACGAGGTCCTTGACATTAGGATATCATTATTGTAGTAGTAATAGGAGCATGCTATTAGTTGATGGTAAAATTACATCTGTTTTTAATTAAAGCATGCTTTTTCATCAGAATCCTTCACATGCACACTACATTACCGTGTTTCGTGTTTTATCAGCTGATTTCTTTCTGAGTACGAATGGGAAGGGTTTTGTATAACAGCGACTGCATATTTTGTATTCAGATTAATTGCTTTTGTAATGGCTTTTCCAGAACCATATACATGCGATAATACTTCATGTGCCTAGCCTCTGATTTCCGATGTTTTATTGAGTATCAGTGGAACATCACTGGTTTCTCCTTTGTTCAATAGATACGATCACAACTTGCAATTGTTTCCTCTGCTTTTTATGGTCCTTATTACTCTTTGTATTTTGTTTATTGATCAAATTTTTAAAACATTAAGAGTGAAAATGTCCAAACGTGCAACTGCCAATTTTGTACTGCCATTTTAGAGGATCTAACTAGAAAGGATGCAATGATCTACTAATGGAGAGGCGAAGAGTGGGTGCCCATAAGGTCCCACAATTTATTAAAAATAAAAAGCTTTGTTAATAAATATTTTGATCAGTGTTTCTTCCAGAAGATTTTATTCGGGGGCTCGTGGGCAGGACCGGATTTATGCATAGGCCCACTAGGCCCGGGCCTAGAGGCGCACCTTTCTTAGGGGCGCACTTTACAAGGAAAAATTAGAATATGCTATTTAAAATGCGAGACGAAAACAATATTTAGGAAAGAACATTAAGAGAGAGCGTTAAACACTGTTACCTTTGAACCACCTGACCTCCTCGTAAATAGCTGACTTCAGGTAATTTAAAATTAAGTTGATTTACATTAGAAATAGCACAACAAAGATTAGAGCTTATATTAGGAACATTATTTATTCCTATTTTTGTCTTTGTACACACCAATAATCATTATTACATTCTTTTCTTTAGTTCACAATGGTTCGTGATGTCCTCAAATCTTCCAACGTTAATTTAACTCATTTCCGGACGTCATACAATGATGAAATTTGCACTGTAACGTAAGTCCGGTGACAACACAATATTCCATTGTTACTTTCATATATTTCTATATATTTATAAATTTTAAAAGCATATTTAATTATTTTTTTTAAATATTACGCATAAATACTAGCCTGCAACGAGTTGGCGTTTGACTTGTTGCAGAACACTTTAGGATTTGGGTTAAAAAAATATTACAAAGTTTTAAAAGACATACTTTTCTAAAACAATTCGTACTAAAAAGTAAAAAATAATTTCGTTTATGCATGAGCTTTATAAAGAAAAGTATGAGGCGTACCAATTGTATAATTTGCAAAGTGACTGTATATAAGAGCGAGCCCCATGTTTTTCTTTTTAATCATGCATAAACAAAACTATTTTCTAGTTTTTAATACGAATTGTTTAAGAAAAGTAGTCTTTAAAAAGGGTTTGATTATTTTTTAGTCTATATTACATATAGGGCGTCGCTTTCATTTATATCTCCGCTAATGGGCGATAGGTAGTTTGTGTTAAGTATGCATGAAGCCATGAAGGTGTAATTTACGCTAATTTTGTATATGAGAAAACTAAATATCTTTTCGGGTCCGCAATGGGTAGGTACTGTTCGTTCGAATCCTGTTGCCGATCGTTCTGACTGACGTTTCCTTCAGTTTCACCAGACAAAGGTCAGTGGTACCTTAACTAAGATACCGGCCGTTACCCTCCCATACCCTATCCTGGCCTGATCCAAAGATGGATTTAAAGACCTTAAAATTTTTAAAAATATCTTAACGTGTCTTTTATGACAGAAGAAACAAACCTTAATTTTCTCCCTAGCTTGACTTTATATCTTCAGGAGATGAATATTCCCAGAGATGGTGTTTAAAATTCAAAGAGCCCAAGTATTAAACGCAGCGAATGAGTTTCTAGTATCGCTTTTGTCCATTTCTAGGGGTTTGAAGTTTCTAGTTTTTAGGGGCGACGTATTGGCGGGTGGAGCAATACATTAACTAATAGATACCGGTGTACATTGCAAGGTTCAATTCTGTAAATCTACGTTTCTTTTCTCCTACGTAAAGAGAAGTGACAAAGAGGATCAATCAATAAAAGCTAAATAGCGAGAAGAAAATATTATGACTTTACCATTCTTTAGTTTACTTTAAAGTGTTTTTGAATATCCTTATATGATAGTGTCTTGTGTGCTTTGTGTTTTGTACTGTAATAGTAATTTTAAAAAAAATAACTTTATAAATATATTTAGAAAATTTTAGTGTTTTGTGTTGTAATTGTTAATTTTTAGATTTTTTTTTTTGTTGAAAATTTATAAATATATTTAGAAACTTTAAAGTTTTGTATTGTAATTGTTTTTTTTTTTTATTTTTCCTCTAGAATACTTTATAAATGTATTTAGGAAATTTTAGAGTTTGTAATTGTTAAAACTGTAAATCTTTCACGAAACTGCAACGTGCCATTTGTGATGTTGGAAAAAGCAGAATCTAAGAACGGCTGAAGCTAGAATTCTTCTTAAAGCTGCATAAAAGCCGTGAAGGAAATGTAATAAAAATATTGTAAATACGAATTGACAAATATTTTGTATTACCTTTTGTTCAGTGTGATTAACATATTTTCAACAAATAGCCTACAGTAATTTAATTAAAATTGCTCATTGTATTTAATGAAATTAGTTAATTATTATAATATTATTGAAACGTATATTGTAAATAACCACACTACCAGAGTTAAATAATTATTATATCTTTAATATTATTAATGGTTAGAAGACGGAGGAGAGTCATTTGTCATATTGTGATGGTAGGAAGGGGAAAGGGAGGAAGTGGTGAGGTTGGAGGGGCGGGAGCGCTGGAAATCATGGGCCTAGGGCGCCTAGACGTATAAATCCGGGCCTGCTCGTGGGGGGTGGGAGGTAACGAAAATTATAAATAATGCATATTGACTCCAGGGTGCTAAAATATAAAATAACAATATTGTTCTAATAATATGTCGTACTTCCTTACTTAACCTTAAAATAACATCAATAATATTTGTAATATATGCTATCATATACGTACGTATTTCAGTATACATATGAGTGATACAAGTGTTGAGACTAGTTCTTTCGGAGGAGCGGTTGAAAACCTCCGGGGAACTATTCCCCCCGAAAGCATACCTGAAAGAAACAAAGATCTTGATATTAAAAAATGTTGCCAAAGGTTTATATTTTCTAGAAATAGTAAAGCATTATATATCTAATATCTGGTGTAGTAAAAAGTAATCCATTATTTTTGCATGACATTGAAGGCTTGACTTACCATAGTTAGAATGATCCGATTTAGGTCACATATACGCCGTTTTGTTCGATAACGTGTTGCCATTTGGAAGGTAATATCATGATGCCTCTCTCATAGAAGTCCTTGTCCCTATTGGCAAAAAATTGAGACAGTCGATGTTCACAAGCCTCTCTTGACGCGAATTTTGCACCAGCAAACGTGTTCGCCATGGACAGGAACAGATGGTAATCACTCGGTGCCAGGTCCGGACTATAAGGTGGATGCATAAGCACCTCCCAACCAAGCTCCCGGAGCTTCTGGCGAGTCACTATCGATGTGTGTGGCCTGGCGTTGTCCTGGTGGTAGACCAGGACCTATTGGCCAAAGCTGGCCGCTTCTGGGCGATTGCTGCCTTCAGACGGTCCAATTGTTGACAGTATAGTTCCGAGTTAAGGGTTTGGCCGTAGGGGAGCAGCTCATAGTAGATAATTCCCTGCCAATCACACAGCAAAACCTTCCTGGCCGTCAATCCTGGCTTGGGCACCGTTTGCGCCGGCGCACCGCGCTTCGACCACGACCGTTTTCGCGTGACGTTGTCGTAAGTGATCCACTTTTCATCACCAGTCACCAACCGCTTCAGAAATGGGTCGCTTTTGTTGCGATTCAGCAGCGATTCGCAGATGGAAATTCGGTCCATGAGGTTTTTTTTGCGTTAACTCGTGTGGCACCCATACATCAAGCTTCTTTGTGTATCCAGCCTTATGCAAATGGTTCCACACGGTTTTTTGTGCAATGTTTAGCTCTTGGGCAATCGAAACAGTGCTTACATGACGGCGACGCGACAATGTCCATGATTTTATCGACATGTTCGACACGTGGCCTTCCAGTGCGTGGTACATTTTTGACGTCAAAATTACCGGCACGGAATCGACGGAACCAAAATTGCGCGTGATTGGCTGTTACAGTATCAGGACCATAAACACTATTCACATTTGCAGCCGCCTGGCTTGCGTTTTCGCCTTTATCGAAGAAAAACTGTAAAATATAGCGTATTTTCTCTTTGCTAGTGTCCATTTTGACGCGCGCTCACACAACACTGAGTCAACCCATCACAACTATCTGAACAGTGTTTGTAGTACGCAATTTCATCGTTTGAACGCCATCTCGTTGAACCCGATCGGACTTATGCAACGCGAGATACAGATCACTGAAGCCATCTATTGGCAAAATAATGGATTACTTTTTACTACACCAGATATAAACGTCAGTTCTTGCTTATAGTTGAAATTTTCCTTATTTGGTCAAACATTGATACGGTAACCCTATAAATCACATTATTGAATTGTAATCACATTTTATTTACATGTGAAGGTTTGGTTGGTATTATGGTTAAGGAACACAAACATACACAGATAATTTGTCAGTGTTTATAATATATTGTATAGCTCAACATAAAGTGTAACCAAAACTTCCAGTGAACATCGAAAGCTGCATAACGAAAAATAATTCCCCAAAGTGCATGAAATATAATGAATACTACTGACATTTCCTTTAGTCAGTTTACTTGTAATTACTTAAAATCTATGAGAAAAATTAGAACAGTAATCCTTCTCTTTAAATTCTCGAATTAACATATTGACGGCATAATGAAAAGTATAGAAAAACGCTTTTAATTGTCTCATGTCATCAATTTATATCAACATTTTATATTTCGACAGAAGTTTTCTCTAACACTCACCTGTGAAATGTGACAATGGGACCCTTCTTATTGTATCTGTTTATGCATCCAAAAGCGACACATCTCATTACCATTTTAAAAATCACAGAAAAGCACAAAGAATGATCTGATTATTTGCATGTCTGTGAATGCAATACCTCAATTTTATTCCATAGGCAATATGGCGGACCGTGATACATACAACCGGGGCGGCGGCCATTTTCGGCTTCAATTTATTTTCGAAGTAGGGGTACGTTTGGGCGTCTCCTTCTATTTTAATTCCTCTATGGTGGTCCCTGTATTAATTTTTTCTGTGTTCTCTCCAAGTTTTCATCATCAAAGAAGGGAAAAAGATGCCTTGTGGCTATCTGGTATACGTTTCGCAAAGCACGGCAAGAGTTTGGGGGAGGTGACACTTTGATTAACGATGGGGAGTGTTTCATTTTATTTTTTAATTAAAATGTGTCATCAGCAAGGAGTTAATTTATTCAATATGCAATGCAGTATGCAGTAAGCAAACCATACTCTTAGGTGACAATTTTTATGTCTCTCTTGGACTCGAACTCTACCAGCTCGAAGAACCTGTACTGGCCGATTTATCATTTTCTCCGAGATTAATATTAAGGAAGTTGAAATTGAAAATATACAGAACTGTCATTCTGCTGGTAATACTTTACGGTTGCGAAAGTTGGATTAAGACCTTAGCAGATGAGCATAAATAACGGGTGTTTGAAATTAAGGTTTCGAGAACAAAAAATCCGGCCAAAACGGGATGAGATGACTGGAGAAGACTGATAATAAAGAACTCCACGGAGTGTACGAGTCACCTGATTTGTAAGAATAATGAAATGGCGACGACTAAAACGGGCAGGCCATGTAGCTCGGATGGGAGAAAAACAAAGACTATATTCCATCTTGATTGGCAAACCGGAGGAAAAGAGACCGTTGAGAAGATGGAGACGACGTTTGGAGGACAATATTAGAAGGGATCTTGGAGAAATAAGTGTCTGTAGTGAAAACTGGTTTGATCGTGCCCAGGGTAGAGCCCGTTTGCGATCGTTTGCTACTGCGGCGATGAACTTGCGAGTTCCGTAAGCCATAGAGCATGTAAGTAAGTAAGGATAACATCATTTTTCGATACAAAATAAGCTATCAATTTATACCTCCAGTTATTCATTTTAATATTCGTTCAGACTTCATTTTATTATTATTATTATTGAGCTTATAATTCTCTACTTAAAATAATAAATATCTCCATTTTTATAATTAAACAGTTGAGAGAAAAAAAGAATAGATTCAGAAAAAAAGAAGATTCCAAAAAAGAGAAATCGCACGGCTCTCGTGCCGCAAGTGTGAACTATCCAATGCTGTGCAATGGCCCGTAAGGAACTTGCGGCTGCCGCACGGTCGCCGTACCGCCATGGGCAATGCGGCCGGTCTGCGGCAACGTCCCCCAGTATGTGTGAACCACTCCATTTATTTCAATGGCCCGTAATCTTGCGGCAGCCGCACGGCTCCTGTATGGCATGTGTGAACCGGGGCTTACCCTAAATATAAAGACACCCTTCTTCATTCTCAGATAACATTTCCGGCATCTTCTAAGGTAACAGGGGAGCCAGAACATTTTGTCGGTGGTCTATATAATGTTACTTTCAGTAGCTGGTAGAACTTAAATATCAAGTTACATCTGTCCGAAAACTAGAGATAATTTTTATCATGTGATTATTAATGTAACCAAATCTTAGCAAAAATATTATGGAATTTGGGAATTTGTTCTAAGTCGAATGTAAATTATTTGGAAATTGTTAAGGAAAAAAACTAATAAACTGAAAACTGTCAATTAGGTAATAATTTTCCTCAGTAAATGTTACAAATGCCTTCCACCACCCACTATACAGGCGAAGATGACCGTATAAACATCATTATCCTCAATTCATGCGCATGCGTCTATTCTAGTCTCCTAAATTTACATGGACAGAGAAAAATATTTTGTCCAAGTCGGATTATAATGATACTGAAATAGATCGAATAATTATTAAGTATAATTTAATGTTTCTTTTTGTTATTTTTTTTACAACTATCAATAAAAATTTTGAAAATAGCAAAATAAAGTTTCATTAAAACCAGGCAGCATGGCAACTTGAAACCGGCCCCGGCCCGATAAGTTTTAAAAATTTTTGCCCCAATCCCAGCCCGGCCAGATAAATTTTAAAAAGTTTCGGCTCGAGCCCCAATATATTTCTATCTGGTATAATAATAATATAATATAATGCATACAAGCCTATGTGAGTGTTTGAACAATGTGATGCGCTTAGATGTGCTAGTCATTTTAATTTCATTCTACAGGATTGCCGTTTCAATTTATTTCTAACACAAAGGATCAAAATAATCCTTTCGCTTTGAACAGTAGAATTACTCGTAGTCGCAGATTTCTGAAATCCAGCAAAAAAGTAGCTAGTCAAAGTATAACTTTTATTTACAATACAAATTATCAGAAATTTGCCCCACCCGCAAGACCTATATTTGCACGGTATTTAACACCGTCTTAGACTGCAACCCTGACTTCATCCATTATTTCTTCCTGCGGGTTGCTGAAGTGGAGAGAAGAACAAAGACTGCAGTTTCCTTTCATTTTTATATATAGACGACAACTCTGACTGTTCACCCCCCTGGGATCCAGTGGTTGGATTGACCATATTCTGGTATTGACACGGACCATCAGAGGAAGCATCAATACATATACTGTCTTTTGTTATTTATTGAGGGAAGGGCATGCAGTCACTCGTGTGACTGTCGACTGGGGTCAACACCCCGGTGAACAACTAATCCTCTATAGCGAAAGTGGAGCCGCTAAGCAACACCAACTGTAAATATTGCATTGTTTGTAATACCTTTCACTCCACGTGGCGTGCACACAGACTTGAACGTTTGACTTTATTCCAATTATCGTTTAACGAAAGTCAATAATTATTGAACTGCTTTAAAGAAGTGCAATTAATCGGCCCGAGCCCGGCTCGACCTGAAGAGAATGCAGTGTCGGCCCGGCCTAAAGAAATAGTGGAGCTGGCCCGCCCAAGACCGACTCGCGGATCGGGCCGGGATGCGGGCCTCGGGTCTAGCCCGTCCCGTGCAGGTTTCTAGATTGTTATAACTAACCTAATTCAAGGCTCTAGGAAAAACAGTTATGGGAGGAAGCTTGTCAAACTTGAAATTTTGTTTCATTGCACTCTCACTTTCGCGGTAGGCTTGGACTGTTTCGCCGTAGGCTAATCTTCGCCAGCTCCCACACTTTTGCTACAGGCTCATCTTGCGATCTGATGAACTAAGTAAGTAGAGGGGTCCCTATCAGACAGATCCATATAATATCGTCAGTGTTGATGATTTGTAATTGTGCTTGAACCTGATGGTATATATAGTTAGTGTTCTTACTGAATCTGTTTGGGAATTGCACCATAGTGCAAATAGCACTTGAGTGTGACTTGCTGAGTGCCAAAAGTGTCTATAGAATTCTTGTTCGTTCACTCGTTCGTACTTAAACAATGGTAAATTCAATTGACGCAATGCTTTGCAACCAAGAACTCCGTTTTTATGAGATGGCCAAAACAATGTATTGTATGCTTTGAATAAGCTGAGTACCTACAAAGTTCTGGGCTATGCTACTTCACTATTTACGTTAAGCATTTACAAATGGAAGCACTGAATGATACTTTTCACATTACAAATACCATATACTCTTTCAGTAAATAACTTTCACAATAAATTCTTAACTGCTAAAAATTCATCGAGCATATAAAGTTAATGTTACATGAAACAGTGAATTACAATTTTTATTGTTTCGAATCTTTGATTGTCTACATTTTCCTCCAACTTATAATTTTGTTGTCTGCATTCAACAAACACTTTTTTTGTAAGTTAAAATTGTACGTGATTTAAAATTTTGTGCAGCTTAAAAATTTTAGTTTTCGCCACTTCTACTTACATTGATGAAAGACGTTTTTACTGTTTGATAAAACTTAAAAAATTCTGTAACTTTCATCTTACGCAACAAACGTTTTACAAGTTAAAAGTTTCAAGATGAAATTTTGTTCTATACACGTATGATTCAGTTTTAAACTTTTGTACACCTTAAAATGTTCTAATGGCGAAACAGTTTAAGTTTTGTCAATCACGTTTTAGTTACTGTATTATATATTTTGTTTCTACGCTGTAAAAATAGGAGACACAACGTTCATCAAAAAAATGGAGGCAGCTGAGCTGCCTCCATTTTTTTGGATTAACTTACATTTAGCCAGTTTTCGGTTCAATGTTTTATTTTCTGTAAAATTACAAAATGCATATATATATGACTTTTCCAATGTATTTCATTGAAGCGGAGTATTTTTTGAAAGTCATCGTGGAGTTACTGGTCTTCCACCAGGCGCCTCCCCAGGTGGCGGATAGGGGAATGCCGACCAGATATGGTGGGTACCGGAAATATTCCGGGGCGGACCAAAACCAGTACTGCTGCCTTGCAGTTAGTAGAGGGATCTACAAAGGCTAGGGAAAGATAACCCCGAACAAAAATATCATGGTGAGGGGAAGCAGCATCACCATTACCACTCTGAGGCTGAAGATGAATGACATCGGCAAGGCTCAGAGATGGACAGAGGGCGACATCTTGAATGTCTACCTTTACTGCGAGGTCGTAGAGCTGACAACTCTACACCGCTAAAACATGTCAAGAAATAGTAACAGATGGTTCATGGATTCTCCTGGGGTAAAATATTCCGGAGGTAAACTAGTCCCTCATTCGGATCTCCGGGCTGGGACTGCTTCAGGGGGCTCTATGAACAGGATTAAGAAAGACCTTAGAATAGGAACGTGGAACGTACGAACATTATACCAAACGGGCGCTCTTCAGGTGGCGGTACGCGAGACCGAAAAGTACGAGCTAGACATACTAGCGATACAAGAAGTTCGATGGGAGGGTCAAGATAGCATCCCACAGGGCAAGTACACTTTCTACTACGGGGGAACACAGTCTCACGATTTCGGAACAGGGTTCCTCATTAAGAATAGTATCCTTCAAGCGGTTCAGAATATAGAGTTCATAAACGAAAGACTATCGTACGTTACGATACGTACTCGATGGGGTAACACGGTTTTATTAAACGCCTATGCTCCGACCGAGGTGGCTACTGATAACGACAAAGATATATTCTACGATGAGCTAGAAAGGTTGTTTGACCGATTTCCGAAGTATAATTCGAAAATTGTGTTGGGTGATTTCAATGTAAAGGTAGGGAGGGAAGAAAAATATAGACCTACTATAGGCAAATACAGTCTTCACGAAAAGACCAACAACAATGGAGAAAGACTGATAACTTTCGCGATTTCGAAAAACTTACTGGTAAAGAGCACATACTTTGAACACAAAGACATACACAAATACACATGGGTATCTCCGGACGGCAAAACTCTCAACCAGATCGATCACGTATTAGTAGACAGACGAAGACACACCAACATAATGGACGTTAGGTCG
The DNA here is from genome assembly GCA_022664845.1 of Lepisma saccharinum. Lineage (NCBI taxonomy): Eukaryota > Metazoa > Arthropoda > Insecta > Zygentoma > Lepismatidae > Lepisma > Lepisma saccharinum. Next base: position 85,553 of record JAGDQP010004387.1, read on the forward strand.
TACAGAGGAGC